>APFE030790575.1:0-10267 GCA_000404065.3 Pinus taeda
CATGCTAGAGCTTTCAGGTTTCTTACTAGGTGTTTGCATTTTCTTTCCTCGAGGCATCAATTATTGATAATAATGCTTTACTATGCCCTTCGAATTCCTTCAAACTATTTTTTCAAATCGAGCTTATGCAAAAATTAAAAAAAAAAAACTACACACCTTTTTTCAATTTGTAGGAGCTTGATATTGAATCTGATGTATCTTTTCAATTTCAGATCATCCAATTCTGAAATTCTGATTTGTGGTAGCCCTCTACATCCTCTTTCCAATGCCACCAGTCTGATCCAAATTGGATTCTCTAGGGAAATGTTATGCCAAATCTCCCACAGTGACCTGATTATAGACTAGTTCAGTAGAGGAACTTGTATGACATGTTGCAAGTCACTGTTCCGACCTTTGGCTCTGAAAATATATACAAGAAACTACAGTCCATCCTATTTTTGTACCTTCTTATGAAATTTCAATCCGATGCTCAGAGAGAAAGTTATGATAATTTTCCCCAAGTCACCTATTTGGACGTAATTCAGGAGTTTGCAAAAAGACCAACTTCCTCAGTTCATATCTCCGCAACTATAGTGCGAAAATCTCTGAAATTCAGACCCTATGTTCAGTGCGATTTCATTTCAAATGGGATTTTTTTTTAGCTTCTGAAACGTCGCAGAAAAAAATTATAGCGAAAATGCCATGATGACCTATTTGGAGCAGCAAAACCTTAGAATCCAGTGCTTTGATACCAAATGTTATGAAACTAGCCCACAAAAAGATAGAAAATATAGTTGAATGCCTTAGAATTCAGCCTCTTTTAGGGGACAACCTCCTTTACATTACACAAATGAACAATTCTTTGATGATTCAAATGAAAAAACCTCCTTTCTATATATAGGAGTCTAAGGAGTCACAATATAACCCAAATGACCTAACAATAATAATATAAAGCCACAAAAATAACAATAGAGGGATTCTATGGGGCACAATAATAACAATATGGGGAAAAATAGGGCACAACAATATTAATAAGGGATACAACTACAATAGTAATGGGGTAATCACTAGTATTATAGGAACCTAACACTATACTTAAGAAATATTAATTTGTCCCTCGTCTTGGGTGCAAGGAATGATGAATATATTGAAGAATTCACACCATCCATACCAATTCAAACTTAATAATATTCCAAAAATAATCGCAAAAATGAATGTTGAATTCATCTATACTTGATACCTTATCAATTTGAAAATGATTGAATTCATCAAAGATTTCCTTTTTTGATATATAACTTACATGAGACCAATGTTGGCTTTGTTTCTTATAATACATGGATTATTTTCTTGCATAATCTTTGTGCTCAATCTATCTTGGCTCCTAGTTTCAATATTTAAGAGGACATAGGGGTTAGAGTCTACTTGTTTGTTTTTTTCATTTGGACTTAGTGTCTTTCCTTCATTTATGGTGATTTCCTTGACATTGCTACAATAGTGTTGTACTTTATCTTGTTTGTGAAAAAAATTAGTTTTTAATTCCCTTACTTAGAGCCAAAAACTCTTGGACTTTTGCCTACATTTGTATTCTTCTTCCCTCATTGTATATTTGTAGCACTAGAAGGTTTCGTTTTCTTCAATAAAGAAGGAGTGACTTATTCCTACTCCATGAGCCTTTGAGTTCCCCATAGTTTATATTTGAGGTAGTTGATCTCTTTAATCACTAATTATATCAATCCCTCATCCCAACCTTTAAAGTAAGATTCATATTTTAAAGATTTTTTTCCTAGATGTGCATCACTGAGCCAACCACCCACTCGATCTAAACTCAAGAAACAAGGTGAGGAAGGAGGGGGCTTAGAGCCAAAATTTATTGAAATGAAAAAATGAGAAGAGGTCCATAATAATCTTGTTTAATCATAGAAAAAGTGATGATTTTGTGATATAATCCAACATAATATATAATTTGAGAATACAAAGAGATGTTACTTTCTACAAAGGAGCTATGTACCAATTACTGATATAGCTTAATGTGTCTAGGAATGAGACATCTATTGGTTCATGTAAGTTTCCATTTTTTGACCAATATATTCACTAAATCAAACAATTAAATTGGGTTCTCGATTCTATATATGTTTAGATCCCAACCCCCAACCCCCCCCCACCCCCCCCTCCCCCACTTTAACTCATAGTGATGAAGCGTGGTGTTAAAATCTCTTTCTACAGTGTAATTTGAATTGAAATATTAATTCTTTAAATCCATTATGAATTTCCAACATTCTATTTTTTCATAAATAAGAGGCACATAAAGATTAATACTAAAGGTCTCCTATATTTTTCGACCTTGTAATACTCTAGAAAAATTTGTACCTTTTGATAGAGGATTATTAGGTTCAGTCCTTCGCTTGACTTGCTTCTCTTCTAGGCATATTATAGGATTTTATTTTATTTTTCTTCTTGCTTATTCACTATAGATCAAATTCCTTATTACCCTTCAATAGGCCAAATTCACTTGTGTATTTATAGTGGTTCGAATCTTCAATGTAAGGTTGACTTGTCAAGTTGTTTAAGGCCGACTTGTTAAATTATTTGAGGTGGAATTTAAGAATTAGGAAGTTGAATCAGTGGAGGAGGAGAAAAATAATTTATTTCTTGACACCAATATCCAAATAAGGGTCTATCATATAATAATAATGATAATGACTCGATATATAATCCTAGAAGCCTACAATGTAGGCTTTGACCTGTTGATCAATGACCCAAGCATGAAACCCATGAGTTAATAAGTCAAATTTCTTTTACACTAAAAATTTCTTTTTCTTTGTTTTCGCAAATATAATTATCAAGACTAACACTACCTACATTCTTCAACACCGTGAAACTCTTCCACCCCAGTACTTTATTCATGTTGTATTAGATAAGTGGTTAGGGTCATGAACAATACTGCCAATTTCATTTAGACATCTTCTTTTTCCATAGAAATACCCACCTCTCATTGAGTTTGTAGATTTACATTCGATTCTTGTGTATTCATTAAGAAATCCTTCATACGAATCACTATATCAACAATCTAGACACTTCAATCCTATTCAAACTCAGGTATTTGTAGTTCTTTATAACTTAGATGATAATGTTTTAGGTTAAACACTTACTAGTAGTGGTTGCATAAAAAAGGTCTAGACAATGTATTTCAATGTTCCTATATTACTCCTATATAAGTTATTTCCAACAAGAGATATCAGGATTAGGAGTAGAAATTTGGAACAGAGACAAAACATACCCAAAACTACCTCCTACACTTGACAAGAGTCCTTTAGGCTGAGACTACTTTAGATACTCTCCACTTATGATGAATTGCCCTTGGGTAAGTGAGAATTAGGCTTCTCCTCACTCTAATTTATAGACTTCTCAAGGGCTTCATCTAATTTGTTGTTGTGGGCTTGACAACTCATAAAATTACACAAGCTGACTTGAATAAATCATGTGCAAACCCAACAACCATATAGAAAAATGAAAATCTCATCATAGACAACTCAGATTTCTATGATTTCCATTGCCTCTGGTTCCTCTCAAACTCCTCTAACACCTCCATGTGTCAAATCATAGAAATTCCTCATGGTTCCACACCCACCCACTTAGTTGCAAAGGCTAAGGGCTTTGGTTCTTAGCCCATAGGTAAGTTTTGTGTGCCAATTCCTCCAAAAACGTTTTGTGTGCCAATTCCTCAGAACCCTATAACCTAGGGTTTGGAGTACCTCCCAAGCTAAAAAAATCAACAACCTCAACATCCAAAAAAATTTCCTTTTATTCCACTGAAACTAGTTACATCCTTCGACATATTGATGTGGGTAATTTTTTCTAATGGACGATTAATGCTATCAAATTATGTTGAGTTATAAAGTTATTGTGTGATTTCATTGGTTAGGATGAATAGGTTCTAAAGATCTCAAGGTTTTAAATATTACTTGAATATTTTAAACACAAAGAACTTCCTTATAACTCACTTGTACTAATATAATGTTCTTATGGTTTCATCAAGATGTTTCTCAACATCCCTTGTGACACTCACTAATAATTTCTCTCATTTGATGGAGTGTTATAGGACATTCAACCAAACAAGTATTTGTTAGATATATCTTCTTTGAGTGACGAAAATTCAGGTAGGATAAAATAAATTGATGAAACATCTGCTACGTTGTCTAGTAGGTGAAGATCAACTAGAGGTGAAAATATTAGAATAAAATTCCATAGATGCATGGAAATTTTTCTTGGTAAATGGGGTCATGTTCTTATGATAACAAGAGCATAGATTCCATCGAGGTGCCCTTGAGGTTAAAACATCTACTGAAACAATGGGCACCCAAGGATCTTCCTAAAATAAACACTAATTTTTCTATCAATGAAAGTATATACCACATTTCCCCATCGTCATTACATGGTTCGGGGCTATTTTCCATGGATGGAATAAAGGTATTTTATGGAGGATTAAATGAATTGATGGAGCATGTCAAACCCTATTACAACTACAATAATTGGGTATGACTAGTCCAATATACCAAAAGTATGCAAAGATATGGAGTGACCACAAATTATATACAACTAAAAGACAATGATGAAATAAAGGCACAACTATGTATATTGATGGAAGGCAAAAAGAAGAAGGGAATATTGTAGGGTTTATAAACAATACACAATCCATCGCCACAAATAAGCAACTTAATTGCATATTCGAGGGAGGTGAAGGAAACCATGTACTCATATGTGCCAATAAATTAATTGTTATAGGGGAAGTGTTTCTGATTGATTACAATTTGAATATAATAAAGACAAATATTGATATTATGGGGGTGGTATGTATTCAATTTTACCCAACTTGGAAGCAATGTATATTGTATGTTATGATTGCCATTTATTACATGAAGTTTCTATCTAAATTTAGATATATGTCAATAATGGTTTTCTTATTAATATAATGATGATTAATTGTTGATGAATTGCAAATTACACTTATTTGATAAACATGGTGATTAGGGGAAGACATCAGCCTTGGAGTAGTCCATAGATGCTCATGAGGAAGAGGTTACTGATGATGCAATTTTTGTGTTTTCCAATCCAATGCAAGCAATAAGGAAGCTTAAATTCAAAGAAAACAAGAAAATTCTTTAGTTTTGATTGAGCCTTGGACAAATCAGATAAAAGGCAAAACAAAAACCTTGCTGCAACAAGTTTGTTGATATGGGGTGAGAAACTCATTTAAATATCCCAATTATTTATTTATGATTTAGTTATCTCATCCTTTATAAAAACCTATTTATTTTACAGGAGTTTTCGGCAAAGTTCGATCCTCATGCTAGATTATGAGTTAGGTCGACATTGGTAGCAGCACTGATTCTCCACCTGTGAGTAAGTCACCGGTCATTGAGAGTTGTAAAACCACTCAACCACCGACAACAAGATCTGTACCCCCTGAACAATGTACCTCAAGATCTACACATGATGTTGTGGATGCAGAGCATCATACAATTCCACAATTTGAAATGAGATTTCTTGGATCTTCACGTGTTACTAGCATGAGATCACTGCTAATCACGTTTTCGGTAGATGATGAAAATTTTCCTATGAAAATAAAGAAACTTACAAGTATTTAGCAAGTGTTTTAAATATTAAGTACAACCTAAATGAAAATAACGTATAGTCTATGATTATTTTAAACTAACGATAATATCGTTTTACAGGAAATGATTTATTTTATAGCCGTTTGTATGACATAACCTTGGAAATATTTGGGCCAACCATTCACCTAAACTGGAAATCCCAAATTTCTAAGTTAAAAGAGGAACTTATTAATAGGATATTTCTCCTATTCAGTGATGGTACCTTCAAAAAATCCAGAGTTACCTCAAAGGCATGCCTAAATTTAAAAAATTTGTAGAACCAATAAAAGTCTCAATTGGAAAGGGCTAGGTCACATGATCTCCCTCCACTGATTCCAGAGATGGAGTGGAGATCGCTTGTGGAAGATGAACATGATAAGGAATTTCGAAAAATAGGGAAGACTAAACCTGGACTAGGAAGGAATGACGCACATTTAATTATGTAATTATGATGCTTTATTATCATTGCTACATCTAATAATTCTTTTTAATGTTTTAAATATAGGCTCCCAGATACTTCCAATGCCATACATGTTATAATAGCTAAACATGGGAAAAATCATCTTGGCCCGGGTGGTTACTCGAAACTGGCCACAAAATTTTTATGTATATAAAAAGAAATTTCATCCGAATTATAAATTGTTAACAATTTTAATTTGATATCACAGAAGAAGAAAAATCCATGTTCTAATGCAGAATTGCAGGGGACACAATTCAAAGAGACTCCCATAGAGGAAGACCTAAATCTTGCTTTCAAGTATGGCTATCAAGTTGTAGTTGAACGAAGGAAAAGCTTGGTGTCTACACAATCTTCCAACATTGAACATAACACTGAGGAAAATAAAAGAAACAAGTAACATTTATAAATCATTACTTGTACAATATATTGGTTATTGTTTTTAGCTATAAATTAATGGACTTGATTGTAAAAAGAAAGTAAGCAATGTAGATACAACATGATCCTACTGATGGTGGAGTGCCTGATCTTGAGATTGATGTTTAGCTCAATACTAGAGGTATTTCATGTGCTATAAAAAAATTGTAGTATGGATTACAATTAGAAATATTTAAATACAAATGGTGTATTAATTATAAACTTTCTTGTTTCTACAATAGAGCATGTACATGATGTGGCTAGGGAAGAGGACGAACATGAGCACATCTAAAAGTATTCTGCTTCCGTCCACTACCAAAGCAGGTAAATAACACTATACTACTCTTTTTATTAATAAAACATTTGTAATAATCATAACTGTATATATGAATTTAACTTTTCCTTCTTTCTGTAGTTGATGCTCAACCCCACTTGCAACAACATAGTCATAGGACTAGGTGAACGACAAGAAATATTACACTAGAGACCACAACAACTGAAGGGGGGAAAGATCAAGACATCCTTGCTAACTTCATCTTAAAAAAGAGAAAGAAACATGGTAAAAAATGACTGCACTTGTTTATTTAGAACCTATTTTTTTAAGTACCACATGTTTTACTAAGAGGTTGAATGCCTCATGGCATGTGCACATGTAACTTTAGAATATCTTAATAAAATGTTGTGACTTTTCCATTGCAAAAAAAATAGAATGATTTTGTTTCATATTATGTAAACATATGTTTTGTGATACAAGTAGGGTGTATAATACCATATATTTGATAAATTCATGGTATAAATCAATTAACTCCATTACGAACACCAAGAGCCTATAATTAGATTCCCATGTTAAAGTAAGCCTTTACTCAATATGTGCCCATGATAAGTAAACCATACACTAATTTGTATACCTATCCCACTCCACCATACACTACCACACTCCTAATTTAGGTGCTAGCTATTGCTGCTTCAATGCCTAATCACAACAATTTGTGATTATGATGACAATTTAAGTACACATATGTGTAATGTCCATGGTGGGATGTACGAATTGTCATCCTGAAATTGCTAGTAAATGATTATAATCTTAAATGGGCTTGCATTGGTCTATCTCATCAACTCCAAATGACCTGACAGATAAAAATTTACAATTTCTATCATCATCACTTCACACTATCTCATGAATTACCCTACAGATTATATGCATGAATTTATGGAAGGCCATCCCCTCTACCTATCTTATGATTTATTGTGAAAAAAAGTGAATAAAGGAAAATTGACAGATCTTTGTTGAGAAGATCCCCAACTTATAAATTGTGCTTTGTTCACATGTTCTCAATCAATCATAGGCTAGGTAGAGGGGATGGTTTTCTAGAAATTCATACATATATTCTATAGAAGGGGTCATCTATTTGAAATTTTGAAGTTAAGATGACAAACATGGTAAATTTTCATCTGCGAGGTCATTTTGAGGTGGTGATGACAGACCAGTGCTACCCCATTCAAGGTTATAATCATTGATGGATAACGTGTACAAAACAATTCATACATCCCATCATGGACATTATGCCTATGTGTACTTAAATTGTCATCATAATCACAAAATATTGTGAATTGACAATTAATATATGTTAGAATTTCGTTATACTAAGATTAGAAAATGCCACCATATATAGATTAGTTACAATAAATATAGTAGAAATTTTCATAGCAACCATTCCAATAATTTGAATAGTCTATATTGAGACCAATCTTGAAGTTTCACAAGATGGTGTATCAACTCGTCTCATGCTTTATCTCAATAATCATCGAATGTCATAATATTTCTCTAAGGTTCTATTCAAACTATGGCAATTCACAAGACTTGTAGCCTTCCACTGTTTTCACGGCTCTCTAACTTCAAATGGTACACTAAGTCTAGGTTAATTAGTATACGTATAAAGTAGGCAATTTATTATACTCAATCCATATTCAGAAGATTCCATCATAGGTATAGGCTCCTGTAGGTTATTCATATTTTCTATTTTCTTAGTTTGATTGATATTAGAAGTCTCATGCTCATAGCACACACACATACACATATGCCAATATTTATCCATTATTAATCATTAATATATATGCATCAAACATAGCTCTCAACTTCTATACTCCTATTCAAACTTCATATCTTATATATGTATGTGCAAGACCACTTTGTCCTATTCAAGTATGGTGGAATGTAGTTTTCAGACTATATATGATCTTTTAACAATGCATTTTCAAACTTAATTCAGATACCTTATTCATAAATTGAATTTTAGTGTTTAATCTTGATCAATATTTGTTTATTGATGTTTGAAATGGTGCAACAATTCAGATGCCTAGTTTAAAAAACAAAGCTCATGCATGTTTTTTGGATGAGAGCTAATCTATTGCAAGATAAATGTGTAATTGTTTATTTTCCAATGCTATTAGATTTCTCATTTTAAGTGTCTAAAAACATCATCAAATACACTCTTCCCTAAATATTTTATACAAACCCCTCCTATATATTCTCCTAAACCCCTAAGTATTTTGTGTCTATAATTAGTGAATGAATTAATACTATTTGTTGATGAATAATTGCTATATGTTTCTTTATGTGAATAACACTGTTTCATATTATGTAAACATATTTTTCATGATAAAATTTATTGATATGAAATATTTTGTGGATTTACATATGAATAAATGTTTTCTATTTGTTTTTTAATGTATCTTAATGTCTTTCTTTTAACAATTTCATATATAGTAGATAGTTTGAGTATTAGGGAATTGAGATTGATGTTGGGCGGGGGGGGTGTGTGGGTAGGGGGCATGAGAGATTCCACCTTCACATGGTTGGACCTTGCGTAGAGTTTTTTTGGATAATATTAGAGAAAAAACCCTCAATCCAACATAGTACCAACAAAGTCAATGTTGACTTCATTGTTGCTTCGTTAAGTGGAGGGAGGTTTGCTCAACCAATATTAAACTACTCTAACAATTATTCTTGAAACCAAGAGGAGATCATTCATGTATTGATATTTTCTATACTATAATCTCCATATTAGAATTATTTTTTTTCATATTGTGCATATTAGAATCTCCATATTTCCTTTGTTGTCCTCTTCTTGGCAAATACAAAGTTCAACCATTGTAGCATCTCCAAAATCCATTAGTGATTCATGTTTAAAAACGAAATGACAGATGTTAAGAAAACCTAGAAATTATCTTGAAAACTTAAAAAAGGAAACAATTACCACAATATCAAATGGAAAAGTAAAATTCTGTAGATACTTCTCAAACAAAGCATCAATATTGATCAAGACAACCAATATTGCCTCTCGTCTTCACTAGTAGCATTTGGGCCATCTATGAATTCCAAACATATTCTTGCATAGATTCCACACATGCTACTGGTGAAGATGTGAGGTAATATTGGTTGTCTTGACTAATGTCAATGCTTTGTATGAGAAGTATCTACAAAATTACACTTATATGTTTTGATATTGTGGTAATTGTTTCCTTTTTTAAATAACAGTGTCAAGTAGTGCATGAGGTAAATAAAACTATAATGCTCCTTTTATTAATGAATATTAACAAAAAATATCAATTTAACTTTTTTTTTTTGTTATAGTTGATGATCCACCCCTCTTGTGACAACCTCGACAATGTCATGAGTACACGACCATGCCATCAAAAATAAATAAAGAAAAGAAATGATTGTAATAGTATATCATTAGAAACATCACATACCATATTATGA
>APFE030790588.1:0-50142 GCA_000404065.3 Pinus taeda
GAATCATGATTAACATTTCTTTTTTTCTCATCATGAGTTTCCTTTACTACCCTTTCACCCTTAGTGACCCTTTCTTGTAGCAACTTATTCATATTTATCTTCAATTCTTCCATGTCTGTTTTCAAATATATCTTCAAATCATCCATCTTAGCTTCCACGTCATTCATGTTAGCTTCTACACCTTTCTTTAAACAATCCATCTTAGATTCTGTTCCTTTTTGTGCAAGTGACACTTGTTGCACTTGGTCTCGTAATTTTGATATATCATGTTGCATTTCTTCTTCTTCTTCATGAGTCATGCTAGATCTTTTAGGTTGCCTACTAGGTGTTTCCATTTTCTTTCTTCTGGGCATCAATTACTGATAATAATGCTTCACTGTGCCATATTAATTGCTTCAAAATAAATTTTCAAACCAAGCTTAAGCAAACATTAAAAAATATACACACCTTTTTTCACTTTGTAGGAGCTCGATATTGCCTATGATGTATCTCTGTAATTTCGGATCATCCAGTTTTGAAATTGTGTCCTACGGTAGCCCCCTCTGGCCTCTTTCCAATTCCACCAGTTTGATCCCAATTGGATTCTCCAATGAAGAGTTATGCCAAACTCCCACAGTGACTTGATTATAGACTAATTGAGTAGAGAGAAATTGTACGACGTTCCATGAGTCACTATTTCAACCTCTGGCTCTGAAAAATATATAAAAGAAACTGCAATCTGTCCTCTTTCTGTACCCTTTTATGAAATCTCAATCCAATTCTTAGAGAAAAAGTTATGACGATTTTCCCTAGGTCACCTGTTTGGAATGTAATCCAGAGTCTTCAAAAAGACCAACTTCCTCAGATCATATCTCTGCAATTATAGCGCAAAATGCTCTGAAATTCGGACCTGAGATTTACTGTGACGTCTTCTCAAATGGGTTTTTTTTTCAACTTCTGAAATGTCGTCGAAAAAATTGTATATCGAAAATGCCACGATGACCTATTTGGAGCAGCGAAACCCTAGAATCCAAAGCTCTAATACCAAATGTTATGAAACCAACTCAAGAAAAGATAGAAACGATAGATCAACGCCTTAGAATTCAGCCTCTTCGAGGGGGAAACCTCCTTTACATTACATAAATGAACAATTCTTGGATGATACAAATGAAAAGACCTCCTTTTTATATATAGGAGTCTAAGGGGTCATAACATAATCAGAGCCTACATAACAATAATAATGTAAGGGAATAATAATAACAATAGTGGGCTTCTATGGGGCACAATAGTAACAAGATGGGCACAATAGGGGCACAACAATATTAATAAGGGGTACAACTACAATAGTAATGGGGTAATCACTAGTATTATGGGGACCCAACAAGGAGGGAGTTAGGAAGACGTGACCATGTCAGACCATTGGCCAATGGAAAATGCACTAAGTGGACCCCATGGGACGTGTAAGCCCTGAAGGCTCACCACGATGGAAATAAACAGACAAGAAAAGTGTTTTTCCAAGGTAACAGAGTGTGGTAAGGTTATATTTTAATGAGATTTGACAATTCTATGAAATGACGGAATGCGTGCCCAAGTCATAGTTTTGTGGTGGTTTCGTGTGTTACATGACCATGGGCCTTTGGGATTACAAAGAAAAAGGCATCGAGATGGGAAGGCTCAAGGATAAGGTTGGCCCAGGAATCAATCGTGTGGGTGCCAGGTGACCAAGGATGCATCGATTTTATCTGTGGCATTTATGTCCTTAGGGTTGAGTGTTGTGGAGTTTGAATGATTCGACAACTCTTGTTAATGATCCTCCATGCGTAGCAACTGTGAAATATATGGCATTTTTTTCTTAACATGCATAGAACGGATCAAAAACTAGATCTGTGAATTGATGTCAAGAACACCTGTAGATATTGATGGACCAGATACCATGAACTACAAATTGAGTTTATGATTTTGAATCAAACTAAATCAAGCCACCTCTAATATTTCTTGCATGCTACAATGAATTAAATTGGGAAAGTCACCATAACACAAAGAGGATATGTGAAGTGAAATCTAAGCTCCATGGGAAATTAAGAAGCATGGAGAGTATTGCTAGATCACATAGTTTGACTAAGAATTATTTCTTGGTATGGGTAAATGCTTAGAAGCCCATTCTCTGAATTAACAATGTTGTAGTGGGAAAGTAATAGAAAACAAAAACAACATGGAAAACCATGTAGTTATGCACACTCTTAGGCAATGTGGATGGTTTCATAGACAACATCACTCCCTATGCAGCATATGCACTAAAGCTAGGATTTCGAGTGACCAAAGTGGGCGAATCATAGCATTGTTGAGAGAGATGAGTGGAGAGATATGAGGGTGAGTGGTGCTAAAGAAAAAGTCGAATAATGTGACCTTTTTGTTGTGAGAGGCCGAAAAAGCCTATGGAATAGAAGGGACAGAGTGCTGAGTATATTGTACTAAGAGTAGAGGGCCAAGATCAATGTTACCTTGTAGAGGTAGTAGATAGCAAAGTGTTATGTGGGATGAGAAAAATGAAGGTTGAATAGGAGAACAAAGTATAATATCAGGAAGAGTAAGTACAGGTTGACTGGACAAAGTTGTTGATCACATAGATGAAATAAAGAAAAGTGATTGCCATATACAGAGAACATTAGCTCCTCATTGAGAGTAGGTTGGAGCCTACAAACCAAGGATGTGGTGCTTCCATCTAATGGGTATCTAAAGAATGTTGGGGGTTCATGCCTCTTACAATTTAGAGCTTGCATAAATCCAAGGAGTTGCAAGTTGGTTCTTGCAAGAAATCCATCAAGTTGGTGCTTTAGTTGGAACTTCTAGTAAGTCAATTAGGTGTCTACAAAGGAAGGGGGATGGTGCTTCTTGCTAGTGGGTGCTAGTAAACAATCAAAGGGACTTTATGCTTGCTACAAGTGGTGTATCACAAACAAACATTGATGTAATAAAGTAGGTGCTATTGTTTACATGAAATAACAAACAAGCCTCGAAAAGTCTCCTCCCAAAAGGGTTTCCATGCTAAACCTTTGTGTTACATGCATTTGTTGCTCATGATGTGTTTACTTATGTTGATTCATATGGTTGCTACTATGATTTCTTAATGGTTTCTCACTTAGATAATTCCAGGTTTGAATGTTGAATGAAAATTGGAATACAAGTTTAAATTAGCCTTAATACTAATTCATCCCCCCCTCCCACATTCCCATCCTAGTATTAAACATTGTTTCTAGCAATTGGTATCATAGCTTGGTTCCTTGAGGAATAGATTAACCACTTGAAGGTAGATCAAAAGGAAAGATTGGCTTATCAAATTTGGATAACGTTAAAGGGAGTTCCCTTTTTTAATGGATCAGACTATGAGCTCTAGAAGATTATAGAGGAAGCCTATTTGATCGTAGCCAATAAAGATATTTGGTTTTATGTGGTGTATGGATAGAAGAATGGGTTTAATATAGAAGCCAGATGGATTATCATGAAATCAAATGAACATACTGATAAAGTGAGGCATTCTGAGAAAAAAAAAAAGGAGATGTTGTAAAACTTACAATGTATTTCTAATCTCTTTTTCTAGCACATGTTCATCAACTTATTATTCAGTAGGTATAGAAGCCATGTCGTTGGATTTGAATATCCTCTCCAAACGAACTAAACCCTGTGAAATGGAATTTCCCTTCAACTGCAGAACTCTATGCCCTACGATATTTTCCTCCCATGAAGGTTGTTTTTCTTTTATCACTTCTTCTTTTTAGTCAATCACATGGTTGGGGAATTCCTCAATGACTTCCATGAAGTAGTTGATTTGATCATCATCCTCAAATAATTGCTAGTGTTCCACATTGTTAGGCACTAAGGGTCTCTACCTAACTTCAATTTCATACTTGAGAAGTGGATTTTTTGGTGGCTTTAAGTTGCTGATGTTGGGTTGTGTTATATTCTTTCCATGACTAGCTCATATAGTTAATCGAGGGTTAGAGGGGTGGAGGTCAAAGGGGATTTAAGGGGTACTCGTAACCCCACTTTATGGGGTCCAGGGCAACACCCTAGAAAATTTTCATTTTGGACCCTATGTTAGGTTGGGTGGACCCATCTATGGTTTTGTGCATGATTTTCGCACATGTGTTTTGGACGAGATGGTTTTCGGTCCATGGTTTTGGACACGATGGTTTTCAGTCCATGGTATTGGATGCTTCGGCATGTATAAATATGTATTGTAACATTGAAAGGAAAATAATGAAAAATCAAGCTGGTAGTCTCGGTTTTTGGATCCAGGGGAAAATCTCTATGTATATGTGTCTTATGTATTATGCTCTCGCATTGTTTATTTTCTGTGTTTTAGAAATCGTATGTAGGTAATTTCTGTATGGGGTTAAAACCTACAGCTGATAGCTATAGATAAAGAATCAACCATTAAATTTCCTTCCCTTGGCAATACTTAGACATTAAAAGCTGAGAATAAGTTATCGATCAAGTCCCAACCTCATTTTTGTAAGACCTCAATTGAGGGTGCTTGGTTTGGCATTGGGCCTTGATTTACTTCACTATGATTTTTGAGTCTCTAAATACAGTCATGCAGTAAATGTTTAGATTATTCACTACTTATAGGCCTAGTAGCAATGCCACATACTCTCCTACATTGTTGGTTGCTTCAAATTATATTTTGAAAGAGAGGGGAGTCAAGCTACCCTCTGGAGATATCAACAAGATCGCTACTCCATTTCCGTATTTAGAATTCACATTATAAAAATACAACTTCCATACTTTGCTACAATATTTGAGTTGTTGGTATTATTCGACTACGAGCTATACATGTGGTTCTTCTATAATAAAGTCATATTCTTCTAGCATGAAGTAGGAGATATCCCTTTCTACACCATACACAGGAGAATTATTTGGGAAACTAACTCTTGTGACTATTTTAATGAATATGGATTCTCTATATAGTCTCCTTTCCTGATCACCAAAGATATGAATGGTATCATAAGTAAGATCCATCATGATGGAACCTCCAATATTTGATCCCCGATACTTAGACAAAAGAATACCAAACCTCGCAGGGATATCCACAACTACAATGTCCATCACCATGCATTTCAATAGGATCTAGGCCAAATTCATGACCAAGTCCTTGATCATTCCCAATCACTTCACCCTCTTAGAGGCAAAAGAATAAACATCTTTATATGGTATGGTTATCTGTAGACCCAGCTACTCCATTGCTGACAGTGGGATCAAATTATGAGAAGCTCTTGAGCCCATCATGCAATTGTGGAGCATGATGTCATGTACTACTAGAGTAACATAGAAAGGTGGAGTGGAGGGATCTTGTTCTTTAACATGAGGTCCAAAGATAACCATTGGCATTTCTTCTTGAAGGTTTAAACTGTCAAGTGGTTGGAATGAAGCAAAAGGAAACATAAACTAAGAGACTTAGGCCTTATAGGTTGGTTGTTTAAAGAGCTCAGAAAATGGAACTAGAATCTTGACTTTCTCAAGTTCTTTTTGAATGTTTAAGATGGTAGGGCCTTTCTCTACAGTGCTAATTTCTACATGCTCCTTTTCTTTTTCATGAATGAGTCCAGTAGTGGGAGGATGATTTTCCTTATTTGAGGACTTCAGGCTTATAGCAGTTCGGATCTGAGGACTCTTTCTTTCTTGTAATAGTTTGATCTACAAGTCCCTTCCCCTTGTTGGTAGGTTTAGGAGACTCTATGGAAGAAGTACCTTCATTCTAATCTTGTCCTCTCGATCTCTTTCTAGATGACCGTAGATCATATTTCTTTTACAACTGAGCCTGCATGAAATCAACGAACTATATGTAGTAATCATCAATCTCATCATCATACAGTGTAGCATCATGCTCCTCCTTCTCTTATTCATATGTTTTGAGTTCCTGTCCTTCATCGGAGAAAGACAAATACAAGTTCCCCTAAACATCAGTTGTATCTAGTATCAGTTCCTTTGGATCATCTTCTATATACAATGGATGATGAATGTGGTCTTGTTTCTATTTCCTCTCCCTTTTCATTATTTTTAGGGGAGGACTTTTGTATTGGGGATTAAAACCCCTATTAGCAACTGTGAACTTCTACCTTTGAAGGATTTTATTCTCCAGCTCCGTTTTTGTCATTTTTCCATATAAGCTCTTTATCAACCTATCCATCTCCTCTATTCTCTTTTCTTGATATTCTCTTCATTGACTTGAGGAATATACCTCCTCTTTCCTCCTTTTCTTATCTCCAAAGTCAGTTCTATGTCTTGACTTCCTGTGTAGGTAAAAGTTGTTTCTACGTCAAGGGCACCAGTTTGAATCTGATCCAAAGTAGGGGACTTCCTCTATCAGAGAGTAAAATTGAATTCTGAATCAAAGGTCCCAACAAAGACTACTTGAGAAATGACTTGTGGAGGTTTGATTTCTGTAGGTAGATTGTTGTAAAGTCTATTAAATATTTTAATAAAATTTGAGATATCCTCACAATATTTCTCCTTAAAATCAATAAACTCGGTGAGAATGTATACATGGTCTCTCTTCTCACCCGATTTATGCACAAAGGAGTTCTCCATTTCTTCTCAAGTGTTAATGGTAGCATTTTGCAAGGATTCGAACCATTTCCTAACTTCCCTATCCAAATATTGGACAAAAAGCATCAACACTACATCCGGGTGTTCAACATTCATATTTTCTACAAAGGTACAAAAAAATTATATGTGTCTCTGTGATGTTATATCAACTTCTTCATTATACATGGGTAGGAGCTTCAGATATCCATAAGGCATAGGATTTAAAGGTTTATGAAAGTTTAAGGGAGCATATTTGTGTAACAAGAATCTTGGGACAACCATTTGAATTAGAGGTGGTGGTTCTTGAATTACTAGAGGAGCCTGAGGTATTACCAATGGTAAGACAAGTGACTGGAAGTGGAATGAGAAATTGTTCAGACTATGGGTAGGGTTTGTTTGGAGTTTATATTTTATCTCCTAAACTTATTCTTTGACCTCTAGGGATGCTACTGAGTAAATGACCACTTTCTATAGGATATACTAGAACTCTAGGAGGAAATTTAGAACAACGAATTACAACCTTCCGTGAACTAGATGAATATGCTTCAGGAAATGAAGAGATAGTAGCATCAGTATTTGCAGTCTTTTATTTTCAAAATCTTCTAAATATTATTCTTTATGGGTTAGATACAAATGGTTTTTTTTGCTGAGAGGTATCTAAGTGGGTATGGGGCCTATTAAAAGCTATAATGATAAAAAAATTATAGACAATAGAGTTTCAAGATGAGGGATCTTCAACCCACACTTGTCACAAATAATGCAAATGGGTTTGATTTAGAACCATTCGTAAAGGTACAATATATGAAGCACCTTGTACATAGGAGTACTCAGGAAATAATCTTGAACTCACAGGTGGCCAAAATAGATTAGGAATGTTTAGCGATTAGATTCTTGGAACATAGGTAATGGGAGAAGACAACAGAAGGGGAGTCCATAATACAGAGCTTAAGGTCTAGGAATTCTATATATTGAGACGCAGAGAGAAACGAAACAAGAGAATATTTATGGAATGTTGAGATACATGGACCATTATTTAAAGATTTAATTCCTACAACAATGTAGGAATTGTCCACCAAAGTTTTGATTTAAATGAATCTGCATCAGAAGGAAATACATCTAGCTGCTACTTAACATGTAATATGAGAATAAGTATTTAATACATATGATAAATCAGAGAGAGAAGAACATACTTCAATCCAAATCAGTTGGAATCACTAGAAAATTTGTATTAATCTCTTGAGGAAATCAACATACAACAAGATTCAAACATGCCTTAAGGAAGCTAGGAGAAGGTCTTGTAAGAGAGAAGTATTTCCAAAAAAATTTGAACCTTTATTTAGTGTTTCTTCCTTCCTTTTATAAGGAGAGGGGGAGCTTGAAAATTAGTTACAAAAATATCTCAATCTGATCATCCAATTGTATGCTAGTGTAGCTATCTCAGTGTACAAGGCCCTTTTCCCCCAAATTATTGCAACATAAAGATATTTTTCTTTAAAATAGAATAACAAAAAAAAAAACATAATTAACATGTGAAATAGAAATGATGGTCCTATAAAAATATCTCCATGCCATTTCCTTTGTAGCCTCTGGTCCAACCATGTTTCTGCCATATTACACCTCATACTCTCTCGGTCGGTTCCCTGTCACTTTCAGTATTAAAAACTTTGATTATTCACTTACACGAGTTGGGACCGATCCCTCATGATGGCCATGACATACTCTGAGCACAAATTCCAAAACATTTGTCCTCTTTCCTTCCTTTATCAATTCACTGGAACTCAGTCTGCCTCGTGAAATGATCATACAAGTGTATCATAGATCAAGCTATTTGGGGACTTTAGATTGAACTTACCTGACAAAATTGTGAACGTCGACCTCATTTGGACCCCTCTGCCTTAGCCCTATGGGCTTAGGTGGAACCTACATGATAGAGGCCTTAGGGCTCAGTGCTAAAGCCTTTTAGGGGCTCCAAACCGTTTAGCTGGGACAAGGTTTGATTCTTTGTAACATTACATCACTAACGTGCTCATGTGTAACACATGGGAACACATGGGACCATAGGCTTATGAACCTAGGCTCCTTTGAAATATTGGAATTCAGAGATTGAGGATTTCACAACCTTGCCTTTGGTTTCATCCCCCCAAAACTTGTGATATGTGACATGTGACATGGCTTGGTCCACATCGAAAGAGGATAAAGGAGGGCCAACATGAAAGCTTTAAACATATACAATATTTTCTCTAATTTCTAGAAACCCTTATTAATGTCCACCTAACTATTGATCAAAATGTATAAAACACGTATATTTATGCTTCCTGCCTCTTGCCACCTATCCACATCACCTTTGGGCCCATGATATAAGGATTTTTACTAATATGTTGATTACATTCTCCTCCATTGTTGCGATCATCGATGTACGATCACCCCTTTATGGTCAACTCCACATTTTGTTCTTCAAACTATTTGTGACCATTGTCCAGCCCCCATATCGGAGCCCGTCAATCAAAGATTTCTAAAAATGGAAATCATTACAAATGTCGATATCCCTCAACCTCTGATTTGTGACCTGCGACTATGATGTCATCACTGCCACGTGGCATGTTTTGAATGGTGATGCGTGTCACCTTTTTTTGGCCCCTTATGACCCCTCAAAATGTTGAATAGGCATGCCATGTGTTCACCATACTGCCACATCATGATGATGTCATATTCCACATGGATTTATTGTGACTAATGGTATTTTCCCATGTGGCCCTCTAGAGGAGAGAGAAAAGGCCCACCCTCTTCTATTTTTGCGATTCAGTTCCTTTTTTAAATGCTTCTAGGCATCATCCAATAGTTTACAATATTAGTGTTTTTTCCCGCAATTCTTTATAGTGGTCACTTTAAGATCGCCAATTTCCAATTTATGACATGTCCTGCGCTATTGTGATCAACGATCACCGATTTCACTACAAGCCTCTGATTTATGTCATTTATCCCAAGGACCTCCGATCTCCTATGTACCATATGCCTCTAATTCTGATAACCGATTGCTGATTGGATATATGCCCGATGGACACAAACTCAAAATTAGATTTTTTCAAGTTTACCCTTTATATTCTGCTTTTGAGAGGCAGAACTCCAACTTTCCCTAACATTTGATCTAGAAGTCCATTATGGGACTTCTGCATACTATTAGAGATATTTTTCAGAATAATTTACTTTAGAGAGGGTCTAATTTGGGTTTTGTGTGTTTCTATGTCTTGAAATATGGCTGCAAACCTCACTACTCCTTGGCACTCTTTTTATGGCTGGAACACTTTTTGTAGAAGGTGACAACATGATGTATGGAGAAGCTAACAATGTGGTTCAAGATAAGGCCGAAGAACCTTGTTTCTCAAGTAGTAAACCAAAACATGTAGTTGATGGTGATAAAAAGGAGAAGGTGTCCCGAAGAAAAGATGCTAACAATATTAAAGATCTTCCTCTCAGTGCATGAACTATTGCTCATCATTCTCGAGAGGATGATGAAGATTTGGATGGGGGACCATGCTGCTGAGAAGGTAATCTATTTATTTTTGATAACTATAAAAAGATAAGTCATGTATCTTCTAGATGTTCATGCGAAAGTTCTGAAGATAGAGATGAATCTAGTAGTGATGTAGATGGACCTACATTAGTAGTAATATAGAATGTGGGATCCATTAAAGAAGAAGAGGGATCCCAAGTGTTCTCATCCATAAGAGAAGATAGCAGCACCCCTGATAGTGAAAAATAAGGGATACTCCTCATACCTATCGAAGATTCCATGTAGATAGACAGGAATTTAGATCTTTGTGGTAACTCAACTAGCACCTCTGATAATGAAGAAAAGGATTTGATTGAAAGGAACTACTTTGAAAATAAGTAGATCTCTTATTTAAAGGATGCCAAGTACCTTTGAAAGTGAAATCTTAAGAAAAAGGAGGAATTGCATGTTTATGATATTGAAAATGATACGTCGAGCAAAAAATTGTATATTTAAATGCTCAATGATGAGAGGCTAGAAGATTAAATGGATGTTAAAATCAATTAGCTAAATCAAAGAGAAGCTCACTATGAAAGACTACAAGACGGAATAATCTCAATGAGAGATGACCTAGAAAGGGAAAGTAAAGAGTCGTATGAGTATACAAAACTTGAGGAGAGTAGCAAGGCCTTGGATGAGATGCTTTCTAAGCAAATATCCCCTCTCATCAAGGTTGGTTTGGGACTCAAAGAAGAACCAAGCTCCAAGAAAGCAAAGGTTGAAGGGTCACCAACCCAAATAAAGATAGTTAAACATTCCAACAAGTAATAAAGTAAAATAAGTTGTTGGAAAACAATAGTAGAAAAGAGACAAACATCAACAAAAAAAGAAGAGGAAGCACTAGAGTGCTAAGAAAAAATGACCATGAAAAAAAAAAAAGAGAGGCAAGAAGGAATAAGAAACAATTGCTCAAGGTAGGAGTTCAAACAACCATGGAAGGTAAATTGAGAACTTGCAAAAGTCCATTCCCTCTCAAGGACAAAACCTTAAAATAAAAGGTATCCTCTTTTATCAAAATCCTTTTCAAGGTTATTATTTTTCTTACAACAATTATGGGCCTAGATTATAAATGGAATGCAATAAAGAAAACTTTTATGGGGGCAGTTGCCCAAGAAGTCTTAAGATGCCTAGGAACAAGCATGCTAGCAGTAGTAGTCAATTTGACCAGACTGTTGTTAGATACAACAATCCTTTTCCCCCATTACTAAACCATGATGAATGCTACATTTGTGGAAATTTTGGGCACAAGGCACTTATTGAGCCTTATAAATGCTTCTTTTTAACACCCTTTTTCACCTTTTGTATTCTTCTTTGACCAAAATAATCACTTAATGGGCATCAAATCAGAGGATTTATGGCATGGTATGTATATAATTGTCTTGTATTTCATAAGTTAATAATGTTCTATATTATTAGTCTAATATTTTCTTTAGCTACTGAATTGGGATAATTCTGCAACTAATGTCTAATTTCGTAGCCAAGTCCATGGTTTGATAGGTTTTGAGGTGCCATTTGGAGAGATAAATATAAAGAAAGGTGGTTATCAATGCAATCAATGATTCCCTCCTACCTTCATGAACCAGATTTATAAAAGACGCTTCCAATTACGTGTTCAAGAATAAATTCAACTTTTTCAGCGATAACAAGTGAGTGATGAATGCGATATATGCCTAATGATTTTCTTTGTTAATATAAAATCATGATCGAATTTTGTTATGTTATCTTTTCAAAGGTAATTTTAGCATTCGGTTATCGAGGTTAGGCATAGATATCTGAACATTTAATGATAACAACTTTATAAAAAGACCTTGCAATGGACATAAAAACAATGCTTTGTATATGCACAGTGAAGGCTTAAAACTATGTTTTTAATTCAGTTTATGAGGAACCTTTTCATTTCTATGCATGTTTGAATCCTTGATTGATAATGTGAATACACTTCTCATGTAGGGCCACTTGAGTAATAAGGGTTCTTGTTTGTTTTCGTTATATAGATAATTTCATAAGCTTTATGATCTCTTCATACGTTTTTCGTTTCCTTCAGATTCAAAGTATCATTGTTTTACTAATATCTCTTTTGTTTATAGGTGCACATGAATTAAGCTTAACAACACTGATAAAAACCATATGATTTATACTTAGACAATACTTTACTGTCCCCAATAGAACAAAGGATTTATTTGTAGACATAATGAGATGTTTCATTTCAAACATGAGTGATTTATAAGTAATGATAAAGTGTGAACATATATTTAATCACATATTCAATTTATTTCAGTTCATGCAAGAGTGTGTTATATTGATAAATGAGTTTATTATTACATAGTATATTTCAGATATATAACATAGTGTGTGTGTTTTATGAATTGAATTTCATTTTACAAGTGTGAGGTTGATTTATATGTCTAAGATTTTTATTGGTTGTGTGGATGTCATAATTAGATATAATTTTTATAAGAGTGTAATTAATTTTCATTTACAATAAGTGTGGTATTGATTTATTTATATGCAAAGTTGTAAGATTTTATTTTGAATTAGAGTATGAGATTTTCAATAAGTAGTCTTCAGTAACAGAGTGTGACCATTTTATTTTCTAGGAATAATTTCTTTTCTCATGTGCATTTTAACAACTTATTTTAGAATTTATATTTTGATAATTCAACTTAATTTAGAATTGGTGTGAACAAGAAAAGACTTCTAGTATATACAGTACACTTACACTTCATCAACTTGCTAACCCTGGACAATAATTTATATAAGTAATTTAAGGTTAATTAAATTACCAAAAAAGTTTTCGTCATTGCTGGGGAAGTGTAAATAGAAGTCTTTTCCTTTTATTAAGAAAACAAAAAAAAAAATAATGATATGCATCTAGAAAGAGATTCTAGAGATAGATTTGTAGGTAGAGGTAAAATTTTAATTCCAATATCGTCACTCACCCCACCACGACCTTGCATTGCCACACCACCCAACCAAACTCATATTCCATCATTTGCAAGCAAACATAAACTTACTGAAGTATTTAGATCCGAAATCCAACCTAGATATTCACCAACCTCATCAACTGAAGCAATAACAGAAAATGAAGATCCTACATTCCCAATAGAAGGAGTAGTTTTCCTATCTTGAACTGGAGAAATACTTCTAGGACAAGAGCTAGAGATTCATAGTGAAGAAGAAGAGGAAGAACCTTGTTTTAACTTACCATTGATAAAAGAACCAAAAATAGAAGAGCTAGAAGGAGAACTAGAAAACCCAATTTTGGAACCCCACATTATTTTTGAGGATTATACAATGTTTGGAGAAGGGTAAGGGAAGGTATATAGTGTTAAGGAAGAGGGAGAGGTGAAGGAAGAGAGAGAGGAGGAGGTAGAAGATATTTGGAACCCTTTGGATCTCCTATCCATAATGAAGATAAAATAGCTACAATGAAAAAAGTCTCACCCTCCATCGTTCCAAATTTTCACGGATTAAGAGGCAAGGATCCTGAAACATTTCTCTCTGAGTTTAAAGTTTTGTGTAGATATTATGATTATTTTCTTGACCCTCAAAAGTTGAAATTGTTTCCAACAACTCTTAAGGATGTAACATTATAATGGTTCATCGGCTTAGGAGCACATTCTATAACAACATGGGAAGAAATGAAACCTACATTCTTAGAGAAATATAAGGATTTTTTTATGCCTCATAATATTAAGGATGAAGCTTTTAAAATTATGCAAAAATAAGATGAAAATCTTGAAAATTTCATTGAAATATTTTCTTATAATGTGAAAAAGGCAAAAATGCATGAATTAGATGAAGAAAATTTGAAATCTCTCTTATTAAAATCCATAAGATATGAATGGATTGATCTTCTCAATTTTATCGGTAAGGGAGATATTTCTCAATTATCTTTTGTCCCAAATGTATAAAGAAACATGCTCTGGGAGAATTCCCTCTTAACTTAGAAAATGTAGAAACATGTGTTATATGTGAAAAGAAATCATGATAGAAGAGAATGTCCTTCAATAACAGGTCTTAAAGTTGTTTATTAAGAGGAAATAACAACAAATGAAGTAGATCAACTTTGTTTTATTACTAAGAGACCATGTCAAACTTCAAAACCAAATATGACTCAGGGAGTTAACACTTAAGCATTTGTACAACCATTACAAAGCAATTGGGTTGCACCCATGCCTTGGCAATCTTGGCCTCAACCTTGGGCACAAGGATGGAAATTTTTTTATGGAAAATATTCTCAATATCAACAACCTTATCCTTTTTTTCCACCACAATATTTTCCTCAACATGTTCAACCAACTCAACCTCAGAATCTAAATCCACAACTTTCATTACCATTCCTGCAAGGGCCAAATCAATTACCTACTCAAACACTTCCAAATCCAAATAATAATAAAAATTCACAACCTGTTTACAATATGGAAGGACATAATTTCCAAACCTACATGATAAATCCACTAGATCTAAACAATGTCCAACCTAGATCTAGGAGAGAATTGGAAAAGAAGTCTCCATCAGTTGGTATTTAGGAATATGAAAAGGAGACTATCTCGAAAAAATAGAAGTCCCTTAGTCAAGAAGAAAAATCTCAAAAAAAAACCATCATTGTACATTCTGATGATATTCCAATAAACTAAACTCATATCATACAACAACCTTCAATATCTATCCAAACACCACCTTTTCGTAAGAGATTAAAAATTGATAACGAGGTAGAAAGACATATTTTATTACCTGATTATGGTATCATTCATGAAATGAAGAATTTTTGTATAAAAAATCCCTTTGTTACAAGCTATAAAATAAATACCAATATTTGCAAAGACAATCAAGGAATTGAGTACTAAAAGATAATGAAGAAAGAGAAAAGAAATCAAAAGAATTTATTTAGTTGGAAAAATTGTATATATCATGATGGGAAAAACAATAATTCAAAATGTCTTGATCTGAGAAGTACCAATGTGAAAACATGCATCAATGGTATTGAAATTCCAAATACATTGATTGATTTAGGACTAACTATAAATATCATGAGTAAACAAACTATGAATCAATTGAATCTTCCTAATTTGAAGACAAATTTGTATTCTTATGTTCTTGGGAGTATCTTGTTGATTTTATTATTATAACGCCCAAGAATAATTTTGGATGACACCCATTGATTTTAGGAAGACCATGGTTAGCTACAACTGATGCTTTTATAAGTTGTAGATCTGTCAATATGTTTATTTTTTTTATGGAAGTTCAACAAAGAAATTCACATTATATCATGCTGCAAAAGTAACAATAGAAGTATAAAGTTAAGATTGGATAGATGATGATATTGATATACAACCAATCTTTGTTACTTTTAAAATAGATTAACAAGATCAGATTTTAAATTTAATGGGAAATAATGAGTCTTCCTCATATTGTGAATCTAATCAAAGTTTTGAAGAACATGCAATATTGAATATTTATCATCTCATAAATTATCGTTACATTCTATGGAAAATTTTGGCAATTATCTAATAGAAATATTTCCAGAAAGAACTTTGAATATCAATAATAATCTGGAAGAATTTCAGAAGAAAGACTTAATAAATATGTTACAAGAACATTCCTCTACTTATGCATGGGAATACACTGACATGAAAGGAGTTTATCCTAATGCTTGTATACATCATATTTACATTGAAAAAAATGATAAACCAATATGACAACGTGAGACAAGCATGAATCCAAATTAGAAAGAAATTGTTAAAGATGAAATACAAAAATTGTTAAATGTGAATTTCATTTATCGAATATCAGATAGCTAGTGGGATTCACCATTGGTAATTGTTCCTTAAAAGAATTGAAAATAGAGAATATATATTGACTATACGGAATTGAATAGAGATACCTTAAAAGATCAGTTTCCACATCCTTTCATAGATCAAGTTTTAGACACATTAGCATGAAAGAAATATTTCTCATTTCTAGATGGTTTTAGTGGATATAACTAGATCCAAGTATGCTCTAGAAGATCAAGATAAAAAAACCTTTTCCTGTCTATGTGGAACCTATGCCTACTAAATAATTCCTTTTGGGTTATGTAATGCACTTGTAAGATTCGAAAGTCCATTTTTAGGAATTTTCTTTTGATGTAATTCATGATTGTGTGGAAGTTTACATCGATGATTTTACTATCTATGGAAATTATTTTGAAGAAGCTCTTAAAAATTTGGAAAATTTTCTCATTAAATGTAAGGAATCAGACATCTCATTAAGCCATGAAAATTGTTTTATGATGTTTACTGAGGGGATTGTTTTAGGATACAATATTTCAGGAAATGGAATTAGAGTGGACACATATAAAGTAGAAGTTATTTCTAAATTATCAATTCCATCTTGTCAAAGAGATATTAGAAGCTTTCTTGGCTTTACTGGTTACTATAAAAGATTCATAGGAAAATTTACAACAATTTCTTCTCCACTTTTCAAATTGCTCACAAAATATTGTGAATTCGATTGGAATTTTGATTGCGAAAAAGATTTTGAAACATTGAAAGAAAATATTTTTGAAGCGCCCATTCTAAGAAGGCCAAACTAGAAATTACCTTTTCACATTTCAATTGATGCTTCAGATAAAAAATTAGGAGTTGTACTAGGACAAAAATATTTAACTCCTTCTGACATTTAATATACCAGTACAAATTTTGCTCTTCCATAGTTAAATTATACTACAACAGAACATGAGTTTTTAGTTGTTGTCAATGGCATCAATAAATTCAAAAATTACGTTACTAGCTATGAAACCTTTCTACATACAGATCATTATTCAATTAGGCACTTAATGAATAAACCAATTACAAATGGAAAAATTACAATATGGTTATTCTTGTTACAAGAATTGGATATTACTATTTTGGATCAACCAACGAAACAAAATACAGTCATTAAATTTTTATCTAGGATTCAAAAAGATAATAATGATGAACCTGTAGAGGAGAATTTGCTTGATTGATATTTATTTGCCTTCCCTTTTCAAGGACGCCAAAGAATATGTAAAGAGATGTGATAGTTGTTAAAGAACGGGGAAACATGTTTCTTTAGATGAAATGCCTTTGCAACCTCAGTTACTCATTAAACCTTTTAAGAAATGGGCTCTAGATTTTCTTGGTCCAATTAATCCATCATCTAAACAAAAAAGGTACATTCTTGTTTGTACTGATTATGTTACAAAATGGGTAGAAGCTAAATAACTTTCTTTTGGTACTGAAAATGAAATGTTGTAGTTTCATTTATTTTCAGGGATATTTTCATTTGTTTTGGTGTCCTAAGGGAAATTGTGAGAGATCAAGGAACTCAATTTACATCCAATTTGGTAGAAAAGATAATGGGGGAATATAAAATCAAACATCAGAAGTCCACTCCATATCATCCACAAGCAAATGGACAGGTGGAATCCACCAATTAAGTAATTGAAGAAATTCTTACCAAGACTCTACATCTGTATAGAAGAGACTGGGTAGAAAAGCTTCCAAAAGATTTATGGGCATACCGTACCACATAGAGAAACACTACAAGACACACTCCCTATGAACTTGTTTAAGGGAAGGAAGTCTTATTTCCTATTCAATTCCACATAAATACCTTAAAGATAGCAGTTAAATTAGGTCTTTACCTATTTGAAGCACAGAAACAAAGAACAGAGCAGTTGAATGAACTAGATGAGATGAGACATGATGTTATTCAAAGAACCAACATATTTCAACAAAAAATATCCAGGTGGCATGAAAAGTACATAAAGGAAAGAAAATTTCAGCCAGGAGATTGGGCACTACCTTTTGACTCAAAGTTTAAATATTTTCAAGAAAAATTTCAAACTCATTGACTTGGGCCTAATGAGATTAGAACTGTCATTGATAATGTTGTAGTCAAGATCATAACCATTGATGAAGAAAGAGTGACCTTCCTTGTAAATGGCCAATGATTGACAATTTATCACAAGACATTGACAAAGAAAGAATTTGTTAAAAACCTACAAGAGAATATTGATTTGAAGATGATAAGGAAGGGTTTTCCTTCCTCTCCAACTTGATTTATAAGGATTTTTGTTTTCTTAAAAAAAATAAAAAGATGGAAAATAAAAAAATAAAACAAAATTTTATAAACATGAAAACGAACTCTGTTTGCATGTTTATACAAAAAAATTATGATGGAAACCAAGAATTATTGGAACCTTAAATTTTGTTTTTTAATCCTATTCTAATTCTGATTTTCTTTATATGCCCCTTTTTCTTTTCAAAATAAGTAGCTACAAAATTGTTGATAGTCTTCATCTTTGACAAAATTATGCAGCTGATATTGACAAGAATCACCAACTTAGATAACTAAAGACTTTAACAAAATATAATGATAAAACCTACAATTGAAAGCACCTAAGGACAATTCAAAAAGAAAAATCAAGTATTAGAATAAAATGGTTGAACGTATCTAAATATTGGATTTAATAGTAAAGGTAAAAACATTAGATTATGAAATAATATAGATGGTGTACCACCATTCGAAATAATGGTTACTATTCTAAATTCAGATTGAGTTATAAATCATTCTCCATTAATCATTACGTAAACACTTCATTTTCAAAACCATGTTTCATTGATAATTGCGCTCACTCATATCCATTCATACTTTGTTTTCTCAAGAGTCGTTCTACTCATTTCATATTACCATTTAACTCTCATCCATACTCATATTTATGAAATTGATATCATTCCAAAAACCTATGAAAGGAGAAATTGTGGAGTAAAACTTCACCAACATGGTTTTCATTGTTAGAACAGAGCCAAATGGGAGAAGTTTATGGAAGGGTATCCACAGGTCAAGCAAATGCTACAATAAGTGCATTCGTTGGATTTTATAGAAAACTTTGATGGCTATGATAGAGAGGTAACCAAGTCTTTTGCACAAGCATTTGATGGAACTGAAGTAGAAATCGAGGACATCAAAATAATGGTGACAAAATCCTTCATGGCTGATGTAACTTGACTACCCAAGGTTGGTGAGAGGTGGTTCAAAAATAGGGGAATTGAAGTGAATGAATGGAAGGCATTTTGAAAAAACCCATGTATGGATACTACTATCTTTAAAAAGGGTATTCGAAGCACAATTATAAAAATTAAATGAAGGAATTTATTGTTATTTATTTAGAAGTTCATTACCTTTGAGGGTAGGTTAGGTATCATGTTCTTCTACCATGTTCGTCTAATCCTCCACTTTCTTCAAGGAAATGAAATCAATTTACCATATTTTCTACTTAATAGCTTGAGGAAGATGTCTGGAAATACTCAAAGAAAAATATAGTTCATTGAAGATAATATGTATCATAATGGTATTGTAAAAATGCTTATTGAAGCCCATCTTGAGAATTTAGGAGATAACTAGGAGAGTTTTCTAATCAGAAATCATTTTAAGGAAATAGAGCAAGAAGAACCTAATACTAGTAAGGTAAAGAGAAGTAGAAGAAAATTGTCTGAAAACCCTATTGTTAACCCACTTATACAACCGGGGCAACATTCAGAAGATTAAATTCCCCTTGTAAATGTTTTAGGAAACATAAAGAAGAAATGTGTTAGAAGAAAGAAAGCTAGTGAAAAAGAAGAAAATACACCCAAAAAGAAACCAAAGGAAACAAAGAAAACCAATGACAAGCAAGGAAGTATGTCTAGAATAGAATTAGAGGAAATGGAATAGGAAAACCCTGAAGAGGAAAAAGTTCCAAAGAAAAATCCTCTAACTAAAACTTCATCTAATGTTAGGAGAAGTGCTAGACTCAACAAATCAACAAAGGAATCATCTCGAAAATCTATATAGTCTATCAATTTTGAGGAAGATGAAGAATTGAAGATTCCATCTCCTGTAGTTCAATCCCTAGTTTTATTAATAACTTTATCACCATCTTTATCACTAGTTTCATCACCAATTACTACTATAGTGAGAAGAACACTAGAGATTGACCCAGTCCAGTGGGAGGTATATATAGCTACATTGAGTCTCTGGAGAAGAAAGTTAAAGAAAAGGCCACTACATCCTCAAATCAAGGAATTCTATATGATAGTCCACAAGAACCCCTAATTGTGAATACTCTCAAACAAGAAATTTTTGAATTGGATACACTAAACAAACATTTAAAATAGGAAAATGAAACATTGACAGTGCAAAATGAAATACAAAGGCAACATTCTCTTACATCTTGCTTTATGGTATGATAAGAATAAAAGGCTAAGGGAAAAGAAAACTTCTCTCAAGAGGAAGGTCATAAGTTTGAAATAAAAATTTTTGATGAAGAAGCCCAGCATGGTAGTTGCTAAGAAGAAGGTAAAGGAAACAAACTTGAATGTTCTAGCTCACGTTTCTGAAGGAATATAGTGGCAGAGAAAGGATATTAGTTTTGAATTTTTGCATGACATACAATGACCTCCATGTGGGGGAATGTTGACCCGCATAATTCTTTCTTTTCTACACCCTTTCTCACCTACCTTATTGTTATTTAATCATCGTAATCACTCAATGGGCATGAAATCACAACATTTATGGCATGGCAAGTATATAATTGTCTTGTATTTCATAAGTTGATATTGTTCTTTATTATTAGTGTAATATTTTCTTTAGCTACTGAATTGGGATGATTCTAGAGCTAATGTCTAATTATGCAGCCAAGTCCATGGTTTGATAGGTTCCAAGGTGCCAACTACAAACATAAATATATGGAAAGGTGGTGATTAATGCACTCAATGATACCATCCTACCTTCACGAACTAGATTGATAAAAGAAGCTTCCAGTTATGTGGTCAAGGATAAAGTCAAATCTGTTAGTTATACCGGGAGAGTGAGGAATGAGATATACACCTCACTATTTTCTTTGTTAATAGAAAATAGTGAGCTAATTTTGTTATGTTACCTTTTCATAGGTAATTTTCACATTTTGTTAGCAAGGTTAGGAATATGGATCTAAACATTTAATGATATGGGCTTTATAAAAGGACCTTGTAAGAGACATAAACACATTTATTTTTATATGCACAATGAAGACTTCAAAATATGTTTTTAATTCATTTTATGAATAACCCTTTCATTTCCATGTGTGGTTGAATTTTTTATTGATAGTGTGATTACCTACTTCTTGTGGAGGCCCCCCTAGAGTAGTGAATATTCTTGTTCGTTTTCAGTAGATAGATAATTTCGTAAGCTTTATGATTTGTTGAATTGAGTAGATGCATTTTTAATTTCTTTTACATTCAAAGTATGATTATTTTACTAATCATCTCTTTTGTTTATAGATTCACATGAGTTAAGATTAACAGTAGTGATATCAAATATCAGATATATGGTTTATACTTTATTTGCCTCAATAGAGAAAATGATTTATTTGCAGACGTAATTAGATGTTCGATTTCAAACATGAGTGAGTTATAAGTAATGAGCAAGTGTGAACATATTGAGCGAGAGATTCAATTTATTTTGTTTCTTCATACAAGAGTGCATTATATTGATAAATGAGTTGATTCTTACAAAGCACATTTTAGAGATATAGCAAAGTGTGCGTGTTTTATGAATTGCATTTCATTTTACAAGTGTGAGATTGATCTATAAGTTTGAGATTTTTATTGGTTGTGTCTTAGATATAATTTTTATAAGAGTTCGATTAATTTTCATCTACAATAAGTGTGGGATTTATTTATTTATATGAAGAGTTATGAGATTTTATTTTGAAGTGGAGTGTGAGATTTTCCATAAGTATTATTTAGTAAAAGAGTGTGATAATTTTATTTTCTAGGAAGAATTTCTTTTTCATGTGCATGTCAATAACTTAATTTAGAATTTATATTTCGATAACTCAGCTTTATTTAGAATTGGTGTCAATAATCAAATACTTCTAATATAGATATTACATCTACACTTCATCAGTGTAGTAGCCTTAGATGATAATTTATGCATGTAATTTAAGGTTAATTAAATTACCAAACAACACCACACTATAGATATGAGAAGAGTAAGATTACCTCTCAGCATATGCATGCGAATGGAGTGTCTCTATCCTTGAGAAAGAGAAAATTAAATAGATCAAAGGATCACAAGTATTTCTTCAACACTCTATGTCAAAGGAAAAAGTTGGAAAGAGGAGAAATAGATAAGAATAAATATCCTCTTACCTTTGTAGTAGACCCCTCTGTAAGCCAGAAAGGATCCAAGGAGGTTTGGGTGAAGAAAGAGGATTTCAAGGACAAGTTCCCTCTAGGCATGTACAAAAAAGGGAGTGCCCAAACAAGAGAAAAGGAGGAGCTGGAAGGAAATTCTCTTGCCAACACTTGACCATTGAAGTTTGGGAAGAAGGAGGAAAATATGCTCAAGTGGAGTAGATCCTATGTTTCTCTTAAGTGTAGGAAGAGAATGGCCTAAAGGTACATCAAATAAGTCAGATGGAGGTATAATAATGTTTATGAAAATTGAATAATGTGAACATTGAAAGTATGACCAAGACTTTATACTGATTATAAGAATAAATTGGTTTATCTTCAAGAATATCATCATTGTGAGAAATAAGAAAGAGTAGCTAGCATAGTTGTAAGGGAAGTACACAACAATATTCTATGTTGTGGAAGAAAAGGTGTTGCAGTATAAGTGTGGAATGAAAAGAGACCCATAGTTAAGTTAGGTCCATCAGTTCAATCCCCATGCAGAAGCAAGGAAGCAGATGTAGGAGATCAAAGAGCTTTGCCTCTGGGGGAGTTTCTTTAGTAATTCGCAGTAGACAATTATCATTATCCTTAGGAAGAGGTAATTATTTAGGAAATAATAGTTTTTCTTCTTGGGTGAAATGTCCTTATTTCATTTAAGTTGTGTGTTTGATTATGCTTAGCAAGCTTATGTTCATGAACATAATTGGTATGAGATTTGCATGTACCTTAGATTTCAATTGGGATCACTATGTAAATTGGTGGTCTAGGTTGATATGGAGTTACCTTTTCATGTGAACGGACATTTCTTTTTAAGTAGGAAATATAAGTGTTTTCCTGGTACATTGTCCAATTTGTATTAAATTTTTGCTACAACTGATATCATCTAAGTAGTAGTCCATATTTGAGGTAGTATGATATCACGGGGAGCAGTGTTAATTACTAGGATGCTCAAGTGAAGTGAGTGTAGTCTAACCAACAAAAACATTAGTGAAGGTCAAGCTGAAATGCATTGCTAATGGCTAGTATTTGCATGAAGTAGAAATACATGAGTAGCTTTATTTGGTATGAGTTTCTTTTAAATTGGTACAAAAGATGCATTGGAAGAGAAAGCATTCAACCAAAAGCCTAATATGTCTTTTATATGGTGTTTGTAGCTAATATTGGATGACAAAATTCAAGTGCCCCATCATGGAGATATTGGCCCTAAATGAAGAATAAGTTTGTGAAGTAGAATGTACATCAGCAGCTAGACCCTCAATCATTAACTGACGGGAGGAGAATAAGAAGAAACTTGTAGCCATTTTTCATTGATGTCAAATAGAGAGATAAGCTTATTAGATATTTAGATGTGATATCCCATGGAAAGAAGAAAGCCATTGGTGGTTCATGCAAAGAGACAAAGCTCAAATATCATGAGGATTGGCCATCAATTTGGAGAATCAATAAGTTTTCCATCAATGCCAAAGGGGGAGTTTGGATGAAAATTGACATTTTTTGAATGGCTAGTGACAACACATCTTCTGGAATTAATGTCAACTAGACTATCATCGATGTGGATGGAAACATATGTGCTAGAATTGATGTGTATGCATGGGGGAGATGTGTTGAACGATTGACATTGTTTAATAGTTGGTAATAATGTTTGCATTGATGTCAACCAAATGAGACTTGAGGATGATGGAAACATATCATGGCATCGGATTACATGGTGTGTTGAGCTCAACGGTAGTCCGATGGAGTCCCATGGTTTCTACAACCTCTTGTATAGAATCATCAAAATAGAAGGCTAAATGGAGAACAAATAATATGATTACTATGATGGTTAGGGAGTCCCAGGATTTGAAGGTGATTCTGCCTCTCGATTTGAGCTTAGGTTCTCCTCAAAGTGGCGTCCTTTGGTAGTAATCATAAAGAGCTTTCCAATGGTATGTTGAAGTCTGTAAATGGCTCTCGGATCAGGAGTTATTACTAGTCAAAGTTAAGTGCCTCCAAATTCCAAGTTGCAGAGCTAAGTATGAAGAATAGTCATAGTGGTGACCAATTTTGGAACAATTTTTCCAAATGTAGTGGAGCTATTAGCAAAGGTTCTAAGGGATAGGCAAGTAGATGTGGCTTGAAAACGCAACAACAAATATGGTTTTGATTGGTCGATAGCGTACCCCATTGTACAGGTCATCCTAGTGGACGGAGACCGAAATATTGTAAATGGAACACAGATTTAAGGCATCAGAATGAAATAGATAGGTTGAAATGGAGCAACAACAAATTTGTGGGGAACCTTGATTGGTTTGTGGTGGAGCCCATTTCATAGCTCATCTCGATAGAGTACCCTTGAGGTTTCATTAAGTGCAAGAATGTAAAAGGCTAGGATACTTATGAAAAAATAACAAAGGAGTTCGCTGCAAAACACAAGGCTCATGAACATTTTATCTCTCCTCTCTAACACGAATGTGGAAACATTTTATTGGTGGGGTGACATCAGCATGATGTTGGTAAATGGGGACACATGGAAAGTAGAGTCAAAATTTTTGGATGGCCAAATGAGCCAAATCTGGGTGACATGTGTCACCACTGCAAAGGCCCCTTGTGGCACCGATGATGTTAGAATGACATTATCCCACTAGGAGGAGACCAAATATTTTGAGTAGTGCATGAGAGAGAGTGGCAGTGTAATAAAGTGTTGGGCTAGGTAAATAGATAGAGAGGTGGCAAAGTGGCAATAAAAATTCATTGGGAGGTCCCACTTAACATTCAAGCTTTGAGGGAATACCTTAGAGCCTTTATTGAGTACACAAAGAGAACCATCGAGAGGAAGGTGTCAGGAAGGTGTGGTTGTGTTCTAGCACAGGCTAATGGAAAATTCTTCATGGGCACCCCATGGGATGCGTAAGCCCACAAGGCTCACTCAAATGGAAATAAAAAGGCACAGAAAGTGTTTAGATGTGGTAGCAGAGGTGGGTGATGGAATATTTCACCAACATTTTACAATTCCATCAAATGGCACAATGCATGCCCAAGCCATGGTTTTGTGGTGGTTTCAGGTGATAAGCGACCATGGGCTTTTGGGAAAATACTAAAGAAAAATGTGCGAGGATGGAAAGGTTGTAGGCTAAGGCTAGTCCAACAATTAGTCATGTGAGTGCCATGACACCAAGGACATAGAGGTTTTATGCATGGTTTTTATGTCCTCAGGGTTGAGTGTTGTGGAGTTTGAACGATTCAGAAACTCAGATAAAATATCCTCCATACCTAGCAAGTGTGCCATCTATGGCATTTTGCCACATTTTTGGTTAACAAGAAAAAAATGGGTTGTCAACTAGATCTGTGATTTGTTATCAAGGGAAACTATAGAGATTTCTAGACCAAGGAACATGAACCACGAATTGAGTTTATGAGTTTGACTCAAATGAAAGCAAGACGCCTCTAATCTTCCTTGCACGCCAAGATGAATTAAAGGAGAAAAATGGCGTGAAGACGAATGGATATTTGACCATAAAATAAAGAGTCCATGTTGAATTACAATCCAGCCTTCATTTGAAACTAAGAAGAATCGAAAACCTTGTTGGAGCACACAGTCTGATTAAGAATTAATTCTCAATATGGAGAAATTCTTAGAAGCCCATTCTCCAAATCAATTATGTTGCAGTTGGAAAGCAACCAAAAGTAACAACAACATGGGAAACCATGCAGAAGCATACACTCTTAGGAAGTGTGGATGGTAGTAGATACATTATCATTCTCTATTTAGAAGAGGATGAAAAACAAAGATTTCAATTCTTGAGAAAGGTGAGTGGAGGGCTCTGCGAGTGAGTGTTTGTAACGGAAAAGGCCAAGTGTTTCGATGTTGCAGAGAGATTATGAGAGTGTGAATTTTCTATTGTGATAGGCCAAGAGAGCTTCTCGAATAGGAGGGGTAGAGTGCTATGTATATGTTGTTGACAGTAGAGGGCCAAGAACAAAGTGATGCTGTAGAGTGAGTGGATAACATTTTTTTTGGGTGGGTTGAGCAAAGTGAAGGATGTAGAGGAAAACAAAGTATAATATCAGGTAAATTAAGTGCCAATTCAATGGTCCAAGTTGATGAATACAGAGTGGAAATAAGGCATAATGGCTCCCATATACATAGTACATTAGTTCCTCATTGATAATGCATTGGAGCCCACAAACTAGGGAGTTGGTGATTTCATATAGTGGGTATCTAAAGAAATCTTTGGTTTTGGTGCCTCTTGCAAGTCAGTGCTTGCATAAATAAAATGAACTAAAAGTTGGTGTTTGCAAAAAAATCATGAAGTTGGTGCTTGAGTTGGTGCTTCTGGTATGTTGATGAGGTGTCTACAAAAGACGAGAGTTGGTGCTTCCTGCACGTGGGTGCTAGAAAAGAATCAAAGGGACTTGGTTCTTCATGTGAGTGGTGGTTCACAAACAAACATTGACGTAATATAGTAGATGCTCTTATTTACATCAAATAATAAACAATATTTTGTGTTTTTTTCTCCTGGAAGGGTTTCCATGTTAAACCTGTGTCTTACATGTGTTTACTTCTCATGATGTGTGTGATTTTTTTGATTCATATCACTGCTGCTATGATTTGTTAATGGCTTCTCATTAAAGAAATCCAACTTTGAATGTTCAATAAAAATTGGCCTAAAATTTAAATTGTCGTTAATACTAATTCACCACCCTCCCCCTCTCAATATTAAACATTGGTTCCAACATACTTAATTATAACTATTAAATCAATTTAGATCTATTTTAACCCTCAATCTACTAATCGTTCATAGTCATTGTAAAAGAGGTTTACACCTCAAGTGATTTGATCCCTCTTAGTCTTTGATACATATTGAGTTAGGATGAAGCTAGACTTGTTTAATTCTTAATTAATTTTTAATTTTTAATTTTTTATTTTATATTTTATTTTAAATTTTTATTTTGATAAAAAATATTTCATAGAAGTCAAAATTTGAGAATATTTTATTACCATCTTAGATCCATGTTAACTTCAAATCTACCAAGAGGGACCAAATCTCTTTTCACTCTAAAAGAGGTTTGCATATGAATATATTTCATCCCTCTCAACTCTTAGTAGATCTAAAGTTAAGATGAATCTATTGTAGTTTAATTCTCGTCTTTAAATAAGCTATATTCCACATGAATACCATGGGTTAATACCAAGGGTTCTCAATACCATGTATCAATTTCATGGTTCATTTTTATTTTTATTTTTATTTTATTTTTTGGTGAAAAGAAAATAGGAAGCCCTTTTTGGAATTAAGGTTTTATGGTTAATAAGTATTGGGATAACTAATACTAATAGAAATAATTATGAAAAAATAGCACACACTACCCTTGGTAGATCTAAAGTTAAGATGGATCTAGGCTAGTTTAATTCCCATCCTTAAATAGGATATATTCCTCATGAATACCAAGAGTCAATACCATGGGTTGTCAATATCATGGGTCAATAAACGAGGAAAGGTGTTATTTTTATTTGTTTTTAATTTTATTTTAATTGAGTAAAAATATTTATACTACGTTACATTAATATTTTTATTTTATTTTATTTATGTAATTTGAATTTGTCAAAAATGTTAAACATTACATTACAATATCTATACTATACTCGGATGGAGAGTGTGTCGCAATGCAACTATCAAAAAAATATTATGATTAAATTTTATTTTAATATAAAAATAATTACATAAATTAATAGTGACGAGCCAACCCATATTAAAGAGGAGCAACTGCTACCTAATTTAACTTTAATTAATATCTCTCTCTCTCTCTCTCTCTCTCTTCTCTCTCTTATATATATATATATATATATATATATATTATAATTTGAATAAATAAATAAATAAATTTTAAAAACCAACCATTGATATTATTTCATTTATTTATAATAATTTTACCTAGTTTGACTTTTTTTCCATAAATAATAATAATAATAATAATATTATTAAATTAATAAATAATAATTTTCCTGGGTCCTACGATCAAGATTAGCCGTTAGTCAATTTAGCTATTGGAGACTCGTTCAGACTATTTAACATGTTAAGCTGGATCAGTTTCTTCAACTTGTCCTGAGGATGAACCACACTAGTTGGTTCGAAACGCATCGACAAATGAATTCTTATGTGATTTGCGCTGAAAGATCTCTCAAAAATTTGAATTATGATATGTTTTACAACTATTTTAAAGATATACATATAATCCACTTGATGGTTGTTTTGATGTTTCTCATAATAAGTAATAATTCCTCGCAACTTTTAGAGTTGAATAACTATTATAGCTACATGCTTTAACAATATCTTTTATAAATGGGTGACTTTTACTCAAGATTTTCGGAGGTTTATATACTATTAATTATAATTGTTAGGGAAAAGTATGGGAATTTGTGAGTACTTTTCCAATTTTTTGAATAGTGAATTGGGTAAATTATGGACTCTAATTATGTTACTTCACTTCATTTGAATGAAAAAATTCAAACATGTAATAATAAAAAAAAATTATATTTAACTCTAAACTATTTGAGTTAATCATTAAAAATATAAATATAATTTATTAAAAAGTAATAAATTAAAAAATTGAATTATTTTTTAAAATGTGATATAAATTATATTTTATTTTGACTAATATGTTTAGTAAAATGTATAATATTTAAATAAGAAAGCTGTTATATTATTTTATAAATTTTATATATATAGATATGAAAATTGTTATATCATTTTATAAAATTTTAAAATATAAAATTTATATATAAAATAGAAATTATAAAATGAACTTTAAGGAATTGAATTATTTTGTTAGAATATATCAGTTTCCTTTAAGAATAGTATGTTATTTTTAAGTGAAAATATAATGTATATATCGAGTAGTGAAGATTATTAGTAGAGAAATCATTGTTATATTTTTTTTAATGTTTATTTTAAATTCTTTAAATTAGTCAAATTACCAAAATGTTTGAGCTTACAAGCTCATACTTTAATGCTAAATCAAGGTATTATCTTTCTATTGTTCCTTATTGTTCCTTTTTAGTGTTTGGGTTTTTGGTTGGCACTTGTGAATCATATAATTTGTTTTTTATATTGAAATGGAAATAATATGTATATATTATTATATGATTCACAGGTACCAACCAAGACCAAAACACTAAAAACAACAATAAGTTGATTTAGCATTAAAGCATGAGATTGTAAGTTATGTAAGAGAAATCTTCCCTCCACTAAAGTTAATATATGCTTCCTCTTTATTTTGCTTAATATATAACTATATTTATTACTCTATTGCATTGGTTATTATTATTATATTACCAATCTAGAAGATGTTCATTTTAAATATAATTTTTTTTTAATAGATATTTGTTTTCATAATATTTTTCTTCTTAAACTATAGTCTAGAATTTTTAGATAAGATAAGTTTCTCAAATTGACCATCTTTCTTCAATTCTTTAGTAATGAAGGGGATCTCATTTTTTGTGATAGGAAAGAATGAATGGAGAAGAGTTGTGAGAAAGTAACATTTTTATGCAATTGGTAAGTTGAATGATTAATTCCATAGCTATAAATGTTGTTGAAAAGTTTCAAAGAGAGGTAAAAATCTTAAATTTAATGATTAATTGGCTTGAATGAGGAAATTTTAGCTTCAACTACTAAATTTCCCCTCATTTTTTAATATATACCCTAAGGATACCACCTAATAGAGTTATCACATATGGTTTGATGGTAAAATGCTCCCGTAGCTTGATTATTGCATATCGTTTGGTCTTAACATGCTCCCATGGATTGATTCCCACAATTGTAGCTAAGATGAATCAACTTATTAATTTGTATTTTTTGAATTTCGTGTACCAACGCTAATGATTGTCGGTTAACTATTATGATGGTGTGTTAACTATAGAAGATGTAGGCCTTAGAATGCAAATTAATACTCAGTAATCCAAGTTGATCTCCTTAACATTGATTTGTATATACAACTTTGAGTTTGTCAAAACCACTATTTATGGATTAATTCTATCATTATCTTCTATATTCATTTATAGCCATGTCACTTTGAGGTTAAAAGCCTTGTGAGACAGAAAGGGAAAATAATGATGAGGTGAATACAATTATATTTATGTGAAATGGTAGGTATGAATATTGTTATTATTTTATATACACAAACTATTATTATTTATTTTATAAGTAGAAATATGTTTTATGTGTAGATAAGGCAAATGTGCTTATGAGTGATAGAATAATTATTATTAGTCATTGTATCTCTATTACAACATTATTATTGTCTAAACATTATGTGTAAGAATGGTGGTTACAACATAAATATACACCTACATACAGTATATCATCCTATTAGAGAAATAAAGTGCTGAAATTTTTTAGCCTTGAGAAGTACCCCATATCTTGAAAAATGAAAAGAGAGTATAGGGTATGTTCACGTATGGTGTCAAAGCTACTAGTTCCAACATTAGTGTTGTCTAGGATAAAGGTCAACTTGTTTATGAATAAGGTGTTGCTTGAAACCCTAGATGGAAGAGTTTAGCTCCATGGTTGAGTGGGTAAATTATGATTACAAAGTTTTGCACTATGGAGGAATCAAGAATATTCCCAAAATAGTAAAAATTTCTAAATTTTGATAATGACATAAATTTGAGTTCACCATAACATCTACCAAATTTCCATTTTGAGGTCTAAATTAAGAATATAAGGTCAAATAAAATATGCTATGTTTGTAAATTAATGAAATACCATGGTTTTATTGGAATATATATATCATAACCACTGCCTACAATCCATTTTTTTTCATGTCCAACATTTTAAATTCTATGTTATATCACTTTTGGTGAATTCCTCTCTACTTTCATTCTTCCCCAAAAAAATAAAATTGTGGTCACAGAATTTTATTAGCTATAAAATATGATTTCATTCAATTCATAGTGTCATCAACAATATTAATGAGTATACAATATATCTAATCAAAGAGATTTAGAATAGTCGGTGAAGGAGCGTGCTGTTAAGGAACTCCGTAAGCAAAGGTCATCGGTTCTAGTCTCACTGATACCAAAAATCCAGCATGGTTTCCGCTGGTGTGGGTCAGGCTAGGTGTGATCCCTGGGTGACTTTGACAGATTATATTCCCCTGAGTCGTGGCCTCTCAGCCATAGGGTAAGCGTGATTTTCAGGATTCACCCACTTATCAATCAAGAAAAATAGTATACAATATATCTAAGCATGTAGTCTTTACTGGATGTTGTGTAGACATTAGTGCAAAATGGTACTACTAATGGAGTCTAGTGTTGTATTTTGTAAAGGAATGCTTATTTTATTTGACGGTGGTAATTTCAACACATAGGTAACTCGATGATTTGAATTTTTGTACCTATAAGTTGTTATACCCAGTGTTTCTTTACTGAAGGTATAATTCTATTGAAGAACTTTCTCCTCTAATTTTTATTATTTATTAACGCACCAAAATATTTTGGTCTATTGAAGAGATAAAACCTTTATTCAATGGTGTCTCCCTAATATAAAACCATCAACGTCCATTGGTTGAAATTGTTCATCCTAAAAGCTATAACTGATTCCATATTTTTTAATAGCATGTATCTATAGGCATGCCCATTTAGATAACCATTTCCTTAATTTCTTAAAGAAATATGTATTAAAGAAATACATGAATGTTGGTTACAAATTTATACATGTTGGTTATGTCCCCATATGGATTTCTCCTCTATTTGAATTAAGAAAACATTTTCTCTACCCTTTCCTTCCTAAGAGATTCAAAACATATTTGTTGATATTAAGGACGGCAATTTAAAATCAAATTGTGAACACTGTCAACATGTTAGCCATAATAGTGAAGGAGAAGTCATTATATTTTTTCCTTCCCACATTATTGTATTTATGATATTTAAAATTGCATTAAATATTACTAGTTCAAAAACTAGTAGTGCCAAACATTTAAGGTATTAGATAAGTAAAATTCATATAACCACTGGTTGGAATAATAGTTAATGTTGGAAATATAGCCAATGCTAGAATGCATACTAGCACTTTCATTATATAAGCGTGTCAAACTATTGTAAGAAAATAACACTTTTCCAAGGGCACCTACTAATGTGATATTATAAACTCAAACAAAAGAAAACATTGGAACATATGAAACTATTGGAAAATATTTACTAGGCACAATATTGAATTCCTAAGCTATAGTTATATGTAGAAGATATTAGTAGGATGTAGATGTAGGAACATCCCGTAATTCAATCATAATTTGTTACAGGGAAGGAGGCTAGAAACCCATTGACTGAATAAACATAAATTTTCTCATACGAAATCTATTTTAGGTACACAATAGCTTGTTGAAAAGGTGTTGACAAGGATCAAAAATTTCAAGGTTTAATACAGCCTAAGGAAACCCTAAGCTATCATTAGGGCTTCAGAAATACCCCTGAAAGTTCATTAATAAACTATATAAAAACTACTAAGACATATAAAAATAACACAACCTAAAAATATTGATACAATATGTGAAGCTCTTGATGGTGATGATGGATATAATAGTCAATCTTATAAGAAGTAGACAAAGTGATTTGTAAACTGCTATGGGTATTCCATTGGATTTTTCATTACAACATCTCTAATAAAATTATATTTTAAATATGAAATTCTACACTATTACAAATTTATTTCCTTATAGATTCATGGATGTATAGATTATTGTTAATAGTGTATTCCTGTGAATTAAGATTATGCAAAAAAATAGAGAATAATGAAATAAAATCTAATACTCACATTTCATACATGAAATGATCTGGGAAATCCTTTTAGGAGAAAAAACCAACTTGAAGGTGAGGCCACTCTTCTCTATTTATCTGAATAGAAAATGTCTATGAGTACAAATAAGTATGTCCTATGCATAGATAATATGTGTGTTTTCTATCTCCTATACCTCTCAGCTATGGAAAAAATACACTTAAAATAATGGGACCCATTTTCCTCATAGTGGCTAGATTATTACATAGCCCAATTGCCAACTGGTGGTTAAGTTTGACTGCCTCAACTCTTAACCATAATTAGAGTATGGAATCTTCTAGAGTCTTCTTCATCATAATAATGTCGCTAGTCTTTTCTTCATAAATTATGGAGGTTGATGTTGCATCCTCTTGAATTATGGTGCTAAAGATGACATAGTCAACTTTTTCAGTGGCATAACATTCACATACAAACTTCAATTAAAATGATTTTGCACTGTTGGAAAGCTATTTGGGTGTAGAATAGGGAATAAAGATGTAATGCTAAGGTAGAAATTTTGTACACTTAAAAAGAATCATTTGATGCCTCAAAATTCTCATGGAAGGCTTAAGATCCCATTTTTCCAAACTGGGTCATGCTAGTAAAGATGACCATGAGAATTGATTCCTCCACTTTTTTCACCCTAAAAGCATTGAGATGGATGAAAAATGATTCAATTAGAATACCATCTCTTTATTTTGGTAGCCTTTTGGTCCCTAAAATATTCTACTAAATGAGGTGAGGAAATTTTCCTCCACCTTCCCTTGGGTGTACCATTTATCTTTTGCAAGAAGTTGTCCTTTCAACCCAATCTTCCAAAGGCCATGTTGGACCTGTCTTGTATTCCTTGACCACTTCTAGTACAACATATCTTATTTCAACTCTACCTAAGCATCTAGTGCCAAAACCTCCACAGAAGCTTCAACATATTCCTCTTCTTGATCTAGCTTGGAAGGCTTATAGAGCTTCATATTCTTTATAATAAAAATTGAGTAAATGCACATGTGTGGTGGTCAACTAAGTAGATAGGAATTATCACCAACATTGATTGTATCTCAAAGGGACCATTCCTGAAAGACTTGATATTATTACAAATCCCATGTAGCCTCTCCTTGTTCAACTGTAGACATAAGCTATCTCCCACCTTGAATGGTTTCTATGTTCTATGCATATCATGATTGACCTTATATTTCTCCTATAACTTTTGCACTTTTTGTTGTAGTCATATATTTATTATTCTGTTCTACATGGATATGAATAATTTTCTCTATAATTTTTTCATCCCTCAATGTATAAATATCCACAAGAAGTTTCAAATGGGGACTTTCTTGTAAAAGTGTGGATTGATCCTTTGTAAGAATGTCGTATCTATGTCAATTTTTCATCCTAGTCCTTTAGATGATTCTTGTTACCATAGTCTTGTTGGCTACTTATGCCTACCCATCTGTGTATGGATGGAATGTTGTATATCTCTTCAATTTTGTGTCCATCATCTCCCACAATGTAGTCTCGAATACACTAATAAATATTGTGTCACTTTTTGAAATGATACTCATTGGTATCCCAAAGTTCACAAAAACCTATTCGAAGAATAATTTTGTTTTTTCTTTCCCGTTGATGGTATTTTTATAGGATATTATAACATACATCTTGTGAACATGTCAACTACCATGAATAGGTAGTTATGCCCCTTCCTGGTTGTTAGTAAACCTCCCACAGTTTCCATGGAAATTCTCTCCCAAGATTAGTGGGTACAAGTAAGGGATGATATATACCATGTTTCCTATTGCGAAGTTTTTTCAAGGTTCCTGGTACAAAAAAGTATGCATTCTCTTATGAACCTAACAAATTTCTCTTTCATCATAGGCTAATACACAAACCTATACAAGTTGGCCATGTACTTCCCTACAGTAAAGTGATCTGCAACCTTGAATGTGTGAGTATTTATAATAAGGTTAAATCACTCACCTTTAGGAACACATAGGTTATTGAGCCTATAGAATAACCCATCCTAGATATCGTAGTCAACATTGTCATTTCCATTTTGCATATGACCTTAACCTTACAACTATTGAAACACATCCTTGAAGTCATCATTCTCTCAATATGACTCTCTATAACCATCATTCGTAAATGAATTCATATGCATAATATTTCCCAAAGCTGTGATCTTTGATGTTGGTGGCCTTAAGAGAATTTCAGCCAACCTGTTTGTGATGCTCTTCTTGTACTTGATCACCAAATGAAAATGCTATTGAAATCCCATTGACTTGATATGCCTGATCTATTTTATCTTAATATGGCATGCAAGTACTGTAGTGGTTGGTGATTTGTGTGTGTTATTTTCTCCTTTCCCATCAATTAATGATTGCACTTCTTCACAACTTTCACTAGGTCATAAGGCTCATTATTGTAGGTAAGGTATTTAAGAACTACCCCATGAAATACTTTAGAATGGTAGCATATAAGCCTTCCTCCATGTATCAAGACTTCTCCCATGACATACAACTTACATGTGTCTCCATTTAAAAGGGGTACCACAACTTTGATAATGCAATAACTAGGGGTTGAATGATCTTCTTATTCAACTACTTAAAGGCCCTCTACACTCCCTTTCCCCACTAGAAACTCTTACTACTTTATATTATGGTGTGCACTAGTGTTCTTGCTACTAAAATTAAGGCTATGAATTTCCTCAAGTATTTTTCTACCCAAATGAAACTTGTTACCTCAAAAACATTAGTAGGTACTCACCATTTCATGATGGCCTCCATTTTGGAAACATCTATCTTCAACTTTCCTCCAACTATCACATACCCTAGATACACCAATGATTCCTATGAAAAGTGACAATTCTTGATATTTTCTAGTAGTTGGTGCTTATTTAATGTCTCAAAAACCTACATCAAATGTGAGATATGCTCCTACCATTAGCACTATATACAAATATATCATCCAAATAAACAGTAAAAATTGAACTTATAAAAGGGCACAGTACATCATTCATCAATCTCATAAATGTAGTTGGTGCAATACATAGGCCAAATGGCATGACTAACCACTCATACAAACATTTCCTTGTTTTAAAGATTGTCTTATAGGTATCTTCTTGTTTGAATCGAACCTAGTGATATCCAAAATTTAAGTGTGGCCTGGTGAAATATTTTTCGTACTACAATTGATCCAATAGATGATCTATCCTAGGTAAGAGATAGCTATTCTTTAGTGTTATTTTGTTCAACACCCTGTACTCTATACACATCCACCAATCCCATCCTTCTTTGGCACATCGATGATGGGTGACCCACATGGTGATTTACTCATTCAAATGAAACCTTTTCATAGTAGATGTTGTAACTATTTCTTCACCTCACTTGCTTCTATAACATACTACTTGTATAGCCTAATGTTTAACAATGAGGAGTCCAACAATAGTTGGACCTCATGCTCTACATTCCTCTTAACTTGTAACCCTTTTGGCTCTCAAAACACATCCTTATATGCATGTAGCAACTCTTCCAATTATTGTGTATATTTCTTATTAAACCCCCCAGGGACTCCTTCCTTCTTACCTACTCTTCTATAGACCAATTTTCTCTTTAAATCAATATAACATACTTCTTAATGGAACTCATCAATTTCTTAGCTTGGTTGGCACATGGGGCCTTCACTCACTGAACCTATAACATAGCACATGCATTCATGGCATATTAAACAATACCCTTAATTTGACTACGTATTGGAAAATACCTCTAAAAATCACATTATTCAACCCCCTACCAATGTGACCCCTATACAGATTCCCAATTTGAAAAACCCATACATTCACTAGATATTGTACGTATCCATTTTTTCATTAACATTTTTTATACCCCTTTATATTTTTCATTAACTTTGAGCTTCATTTTTTAAACTTGCCAATATAAAAACCCTTCACCCCTATTATATGCTCAATATATTATGTCATTTTTTCCTCAATATATGTCCCCCAATATGAATGCACGTGGTATGGTATTTCTCCCTTTGTGAAGCCCCTGTGGGTTGGCACTTACCATTGAAAATTTTCACTTGCATTTAGCACAAGTATTTGTTGGCTCTCTCCATGAATATTTCATCTTACATGTACATGTATGGACTCTCAAACATGACTCTGCATACATAAAGGGTAAGCACATCTTTTTCTATTTCATCAATGAAATCAATATTGATGGAAACGAATTTTGCACTAATTTTAACCTTTATCTATGCATCCTTATTTACCTATCCCACTTGGATATGGTCTTGGATGATCATAAAATTCCAATCCCAATTTCTTGACCATATCTGTTGCAATGAGATTCACCTATGATTCCGAGTCAAACAAAGCACCAATCTTTGTCTTCTTAACTTGTACCTTTATATGGAAGAGTTTGGTCATTTCTTTCTCTTCCTCGTGCTAAAGGATACCCATATTCACTTACTTATGCACTAATGTACAAATAATATTTCGATACATGTCTAAGTTTCTTTCAACTTTGTTTATCGAATAAACGACCATGAGATTCTTCTTCTTATATTTTTCCTTTTGTTCTTTGGGTTAAGTTCTAGATGCAACTTCAAACACTTCTCCTTTGCATCATTGTCAATGGTGTAGTGGTTTTAGTGATTATTGGGATCTTTACACTCATGTGTTGTGGCTACCATGTCTTTTACCTCCCCCCCTTTTATACTTCTTCTTCCCCTACATCAAAATTCCCTATTTCTCATTTTTCCTCAATCCTCTTCATTACACTTCCTTCAGGCCTATGTTCTTCGGAAACTATTCCTATACACAAGCCTCATACATTGATTTGCGCTTGAAAAACGTTACTTTCTCTCGTAAAAGGTGATGTAGACTCCCGAGATACTTGAGGAATACATATGATTTCTTTGGGTAGATACTCAACATTATGGCCATTTTTTTAAACTCTATGGTATACTATTGCATGCTTTACCCTAACCTTTGCCTAAAGTAGTGCCACCGGATCCACTGGTCCTCTACATACTGAATATAGTAAAAATGTGACTTAATAATGGCTTTAAAGTCCTCCCACCTAGTCACTATAGGTTCTCCCTCCAACCTCAGGGTCTCCATGTGGCCTTCCCACTAAGCCAAGGCATGGCCCTCTAATTTCAGCCACACAATTGAATTGTTTCTTCATCCTCTATATGATGAACACTAAAATAAACTTACATTTGATGTAACTAGTGATTTATCCCCCTTCTTCCTTATTTTTTTATCCCCCTTCTAAGTTTCCCTTTTCCTTAGAACCTCCTTCTTCTTTCAATATCCCAATCTTGTTTCTCATGGAAACCATGATGATATTTATGGTATGATTTGTATATGATACTTGTTATTCCATTAACAAAATTCTCTCCTTTGTACAATTTCTACGGCGATTAATAGATTCACTGGCTATGATTAGGGTTTTACGACTTTTTTCCTAGCTAGTCTAGATCCCTTGAAAATCTCCAAGATATGCCCAAAGAAACATGCTCTATTACCAAAATGATCGATAATATACTATGAATATTCCAGTAGGGAGTTCGTCGCAATAGATCTAATAAAATTATATTTTAAATATGAAATTCTACACTATTGTAGTTTTATGACCTTTGAGATTTATGGACCTGTAGATTATTTTTAATAGTATATGCATGCGAATTAAGATTATTAACAAAATAACTAATAATCAAATAAAATCTCATTTAAACATTTGACACAGGATATGACTAGGAAAAACCTTTCGAGAGAAAATCCTAGCTAGAAGGTTAGGCCACTCTACACTCTTTCTCTAAATAGAAGGTGTATATGAGTACAAAGAAGTATGTCATGTGGCCCGTGTGATACTAAAATGCACAAATCCTCTTTGATTTCTCTAAACCATATCCCTCTCAGTAATTTTTTCTCGAGTATGCAACAAATGCACTCAAAATATTGGAAACCCATCTCCTCTTACTAACCCAATTTTAACACTACCCAATAGCCTATTAGTGTTTAGGTTTCACTACCTCAATTCCTAACCATAGTTACACTATTCTAGAGTATTATTCATCATAATCAAATGCACAACCATTTTTTCATAAAGAATGGGGGATGATGTGGCATCTTTAGGAATTATGGTGGTGAAGGTAAGAAGGTCAACTTCAAAGTGGCATAACATTCACATATCGACTCCAATTAACACAAATTTTATGCCATTATAAAGTCCCCGGTGTGTAGAATAGGAAAAAAATGTGCACTAAAGTGGCACAATTTTACCCCCAGAAAACATCGCTTGATTCCTTGAAATCCTATGGGATGGTTTTAGACCCCACTTTGTCAAACTGGGTCCTCTTCGTATAAATGGTCACTGAGAGTTGATTCCTCCACTTTTTCCACTCTAGGTGAATCGAGATGGATGAAAAATAATATAATGATATATTCCATATCATTAAGACAATAAATTGATGATTATGAGGTTGGTAACATGTTATGATCCTTGCAACTAAAGAATGATAAAAAACAAATATACAATCCACTTTAAGGGGGAAACCTCCTTTTAAAGATAAGAAAATGAAAAGTTATGATATGATTAAAATAACACGACCTCCTTGGTATAATATATATATATATATATAATATAGTAAAATATATATATATCTATATATATCAGTATAAAGGGTAAAATTATAATTAGGGATTACATAAGAATAATAATGTAAGTCCACAACAATAACAATAGTGGGCTTCTATGGGGCACAATAATAACAATCTAGAGGACACACTAGAATTATAAGGACCTACCATGGCGCCCTCCTTCTAAAATGTGTCCTAAATTCTTGAGTACTTTTAGATGGTTGTCTATAAATTAATTTTCCTCCCATGTGGAATCTGTAGTTGGTAAGCTCTTCCACTTGATGAGATGCTCTTAAATGATTGATTTTGTCACTACCAGATTCTTGCTTCTACAATTTATTTAGGATCCAATATGATTTTTCCTTCCTCATCATGTTCTAGCAATATATTTTGAACTGGGATATTATCACCTATAACCTTCCTTAAGCATGAAACATGGAAAACATGGTGTACTTGCGAATATGTAAGAAACTCCAATTTGTATGTCATAGTACCAATTTTTTTGCAACACCTTATAAAGGCCATAGTATTTGGGTGATATTTATGATCCTTCTTAGCTTGGGTGAGGGAAATGTGTTTGTATAATTGTAGCCATAAAAATACCCAATCACCCACATCAAAAATTATTTCACTATGACGTTGATATTCTTGTTATTTTATTTGAGTTTGTACAAGTTTTAGGTTATACTTTAGGATTTAGAAAAATTTTTGTTGATGCTCGATCAAATTTTCTAGAGCTTGAACCTTAGAGTTTTCTGTTACAGATGATGTAATGAAAAATGGATGATGTCCATAAAGTTCCATAAATGGGATCATTTTTTCTATGGTATGGAAGGAACTGTCGAACCACCATTTTTCCAAAGGTAACCACTTGACCCATTGTGTTTGTTTATCAAATACAATGCAACAAACATATCCTTCAAAATATTTGTTTACTATCTCACTTTTACCATAATATTGAGGATGATAAGATGAACTACGACAAGAAAATAATTATGCCTACAAATTTCCAGTGAAAATGGGATCGTTGTCACTTACAAAAATTTTTAGGTTTCCATGTAGCTTTTGAATTGTCTCCACGAATACAGTAGTGACTATATTGACTTTAAAATAGTGAGGTAGTACATGAAAGTGTGCATACTTTGTAATTATACCAATTGCCACCATAAAGACACTCTTTCCTTTGTACTTAGGTAAATTTGTGATAAAATACATTGACACCTCCTCCTAATGCTAAATTTGAATGGATAATGGTTGTAGAATACCTAGGGTCATAATTACATTGACCACATTTTTTGGAAAAATGAAAATTCTATCACAAACTTATGAATATCATATTTAAGGATATCCCAAAAGAATTCCTTCTAAACCGTGTGGTATGTTTCTAAAAATCCTAAGTGACCACCTATAGGAGAGGTGTGCATTTATATATGTACCTCTTTTTGTATTTGGAGTTCATACATATACATAAGCATCTTTCTACCATGGTGAATCTTTTTTATATATAAAAATATCATACGCACTAGGGTGTTGCCGCAATTTTTGCATGGGTGCCCTCATCTCTTCATCATTATTTCATTCATCTATTTCCTTAATTAGCTAATCAAGCTAGATAATATAAATGGGAAAGAGAAATGTGTCAACATCATCATCATTTCTTGATAATTCATGTACAATGCCATTTGTATTCCCTTTTTTGTAGATTATTTAAAAGTCATAAACTAACATATTTGTGACCCATTTTGTCTTCTCCTCAAAAGATAATATGTGTACGAAGAAGACTTTAAGACTAATCATGATCTTTTCTTAACATGAGGTGTCATCCCATTAGGTAAGGGTGTCATTGCTTTAGGGCATATAGTAATGATGGAATTTCCATCTCATAATTAGGATTGTTTAAATTATTTTCCTTAATTGGATGAATTTCAAAGGATATAGATCTTCCTTATTGCATTAAAAAAACACCAATTCGATTTCCTGAGGCATCACCTTCAATAATAAATTTTTTTGTGAATATTGGTGTAACTAAGACCGAAGGTTATCACATTTCCTCTTTAATATATTGAAAGGCTTTTGTTGCTTCTGCAATCTAAGAAAATATCTTTCTTCAACAATGTTGTTACAGGTGCTTCTATTTGGACATAATTCTTAACAAAAATGCAATAATACCCTATCAACCTAAGATATCCTTGAAGATTCCTTAATATTGTGGCAATTATTGATTCCTTGATGGATTTAATTTCTTTAGGGTCTACATTAACACCCTCATGAGATACAATATGACCCAAATATTGCACCTTATGTACCCCAAAGAAAAATTTGGAGGGTTTTGCATACAATTGTCTCTCATCGAATAGTTTGAGGACCATGTAACCATGTTGAACATGATATTTCCAATACTTTTTTTATATTAGTATATCATTAAAAAATACTAACACGAGTTTTTGAATGAAGGTTTTCAAGCTAGAATTCATCAAACCTTGAAATATGGAAGGTGCATTAGTAAGGCCAAAAGGTATGACCGAAAAATCATAACGAACTTCATGAGTTTTGAATGATGTTTCTTGAATGTCTTTCACCTCCATTCTCATTTCATGATATCATAATGAAGTTCCAACTTGCTAATGTAATTTTCTCCATGTAATTCATCAAACAGTTCACAAATGATAGGGAATTTTGGAAATATATCTTTAATAGTGAGCCTGGTGAGATCTCCATAATCTAGACACATACGTCATGATCCATTCTTCTTGTGCACCAATACTATTAGAGATGAAAAATAACTTTGGATAGGCTTAATTATACTCGCCTCTAACATTTATACAACCATATGTTTAACCTAACTCTTCTGGGCATAAGTAAATCTATAAGATCTGATGTTGGGACGAGCACTTCCCATAATCATGTGAATAGCATGATCATAATCATGAATAGGTGGGATACCTTTGAGAATCCCAAATACCTTTGAATGATTGTGAAGGAAACTTTGGAGATCTGGAAAAGTGGAAGACTTATATGTTTGAACATCTAGTGAGAATAATTGTGTAATTACACCTCACTGTTCCTTCTTCAAAATATTTTCCATTCCATTAGAGGTGATTATCTTACCATGTATCCTTATAATACCCCTTAATTCAAATTCATTTCCTTCTCAAAATAATTTCAAGAAAATTTCTTGAATAAAAGGCTATCATCCCTAATGATTGTAGCCATTGGAGTCCTAATACAACATTAATACCACCTATTAGAATGGTAATCATCGAATTATTCAATACATATTCCACCATGGTTAGATTTATAGTATGCTACTTCCCTAAGGAATTTACAGTTCCTCTATCTGTAACCATCACTGAAAACTCTAGCATTAGATATAGAAAGCAATTCAAATCCTTGGATATCTTACAATGAATGAAATTATGGTTACTACCTGAATCATTCAACACTGTTACATTTTTGTTTTTGACATATCCTTCTACACTGGGAGTTTGAGGACTATTAACACCAACCAATGCATTGCAAGACATGGTCAGACCAATCTCTTCTATCTTAACCCATGGAGCTAGTTCGCAGTGTAGATTTTCTTCTATAGATGTTTATTATTCCTTTTCTTCCTCTTCATAATCTATGTCAAATAATTTCCTCTCAGTGCACTTATGACCTTTCCTATATTTTTTATTCGAACTATAATAAAGCATTTTTTTTCTTTCTTTCTTCCACTGTTGTGGTTTCAACCTTGTACATTATGGGAGGCTATGGGTGACAACACTTCCATCCTTATAGTTGTGAGTCGTAGACCTCCTTGTTTCCATACTTTTTCTTTAAACATTTCTTTCTACCCTGAACACATTCTTCAATGACTTATGTTCACAAAAGTGAAGCTCATGTTGGATATTATTTGTTAAATTCCATATAAAGACATCAGTTAGATGCTCCTATAGAATATAAATTACCTTGATATTCAATATTTGGTAGTTCTAAATGTGCTCCCGACTGAACTTGCTTGTTTGAGATTTATAAATTGGTGAAAGAAGGTATTTCTCTTTGTTTTCTCATAATGTAGTACCAATTCCTCCATAAAAAAATTTCAAGTGACAAGTGATTTATGAGAAAAGAACACATCGATACCACACAAACCAATTGGGTTATGAATATAAATATGAAATTCATACCTTTTGGGTGTGTTTCACATCATGTCGAACAAAGAACTACTTGATTTACACTATCAACATTACTAGATAATTTCCATCAAACTTCCTCATATGTATCATTGGAATAACGGTGGTATTCAACCCAAATTTGGAGTCTCCGAAATCATGATTCACATTCCTTTTGTTCTCGTCTTAAGTTTCATGAAATACCTTATCACCACTAGGGAGAAATTCTTGTAGCAACTTGGTCAAATCTTTCATGTCTGCTTTTATTGTTTCTTTTAAACAATCAATATTACCATTCATCATCACTTGTAGTTCAATTTTTGTTACTCTTTACGAGAGAAAATTTTGTTCCACCTGGTACTATAATTTTGAGTATCATGTTGCATTTCTTCCTATTATTCATACGTCATAGTAGAGATTTTTGTGTCTTAATGGGTGTATACGTTTCTCATTTTGGGAGAAAGTTTTGAGCCAAATAATGACATATATGCTTCACTACACCCTTTGAATGACATCAAATTGATTTTTCAAACAAAAGCTACGCAATTTTAAAAACACACACCATTTTTTGTCTCGATTTTGAGCTTCTTGATCTAGCCAACCTTACAATTGTTTGTATCTATCATTTTAGCCTCCGAAGGTCTAAAATATTTTCTTGAGGTATATTGATCTATCTTCTTTCCAACCCCACAAATTATAACGAGATTGGATTCTTTAGGATAAAGTAATGGCATATCTCTAACAATGTTCTTATTATGGAATGGTTCAATATAGAAAACTTGTATGAGATACCACATGTAATTGTTTCAGAATTTGGTCCTAAAACTTTTAATTGAATGAATGTAGTATATACACATTCAATCAATTTTCATGGAATTGTATTCTCGAGGAGAGAGTTATGATGATCTTCCCCAAGACACCTGTTTGAGACATAATTCAGGAGCATTAAAAAAAACAACTAACTTGGATCACATCTCCAAAGATATAGTGAAGCAATATCTAAAACCTTTTAACAATATTTATGAAGATTAATATTCCAAGTGGTCAATGTTTCACCTTATGAAGCCTCACAATTTTTTTTTTATAGAGAAAAATCATTAGGATCAAGAGTTTTGATACCAAATGTTATGATCCTTGCAACTTAAAAATGATAAGAAACAAATAATTATAGTCTACTTCAAGGGGGAAGCTTCCTTTTAAAAATAATAAAATGAACAATTCTTGGATGATTAATTGACAAGACCTCCTTGGTATATATAAGAGTTTAAAGGGTAAAACTATAATAAGGTCCTATGTAACAATAATAATGTAAGGGCACAAAAATAACAATAGTGCGCTTCTATGGGGCACAACAATAACAATATAGGGGCCGCACTAGTATTATAGGGACTTAACATAACATGAGTATGTGCACCTACAACACAACAATTTATTAGGTAACATCAAATAAGCTTATGACAACCATACATGTATGGATTTAATTTGGTTATATTCAACAAATATTAAAGATATGTTAGGAAAGTATTCCTTTAGTTAGTATTTGATATCTTAAATATATATATATGTGTGTGTGTGTGTGTGTGTGTGTGTGTGTGTGTGTGTTTTCTGAATGCATTTATGTAAATGATATTCCATTTTATTATATAAAGTTCTCTAGATTTTCAATGAAATCATATGAGATAAAATAACATGTTAGGTTATGTTTGTTATGTGCTAAAGACTAAGGTAGGTCAATAAATGTAATCATATCATAAAATTTAATGGAAGGTGGGATAACCATGTGCGAATTCATAATATTGTTGGTTATGGAAAGATAAAATCACTACACAAGTTGGATATGGTCCTTTACTTGTATTAGTCTCTTGTATTGTAAAATATATGGACCGTCCTTAAAGGGGAAGGGTTTCTTAAGGAATTCTAAAGAAGTGAGAAAATGCTTATAGTATGCTCAAGGTACAAATAAGTAGATAAAAAATATATACTTGATTTTTTGTTGGGATGAAGAGGAATGTGTCTATATGGTAAATGAACTATTGACTCATTGGTTAGATGTTCCAAATTATCATGGTGGGATATTGAAGTTAACATTCCTCTTACACATGAAATCGTTAACATGTTGCATCACATAAGGAAGAGTTTTTTTGTAGAAAAGGGGATGTCTAGGCTTGTTAAGGTGAGTGAAAAACAAAATAATAGGGAACTTAAATGAATCTACTATGAGAAGATAACATTAGATGATTGATAGGATCAATCATGGTGTGCTAGAAAGGAGAATGAGATTAACTCTTCCCATGGCCCACTTTGTAAAAAGAATGATATTCATACATATAAGTGTGGGATTAGAATTAGATATCTATAATTTTGTTATGCATAATAAAAGTAAACTAAAATACTAATATGTATCCTTCAATCGGTCCTTCACTTTTACCTTATCCTTTGTCCTTTCTGTATGAACACTATATCAGTTTTCATGCCCGACAAACACCCAATACCTTCTCCTCAACCACGTGCACATATAGAATATACATCACAACACATACATCCACAAACATCATACAACACCACACAATGCATATACTTAAACCTGATATACATCATGACACATTCACCTACACTTAGTGTACAACACAACACAATACATACTCCTACATCTAGTGTACAACACAATACACATACTTACATAGAGTACAACACTATGAATACACATGTCATGATGCCACAACTACACAATGCACATGCATAGTACCGCATGTACCCAACACATCATGTACAACACACACACAATATTACATGTACAACAGTACCACATGTACAACATTTAGATAGTACCACCTGTACACAACACCACCTGCATAATGTGTACGCAGCATCACATTTACTTGTCACCATATCACAATGTGTACACACATGTACACTGCACCGCATGTGCAACATGTACATAATACCACATGTACACAACACCACATATACATAGTTACACATTCACGACATGTACACAACACCAAATCTACAATCATGCACATAACACCATATGTACATATAACCACATGTAAAACATGCACACAACACCATATGTACATATAATTGCATATACAACATCTAAATAACACCATATATACACAACACTGCATATCTAACATGCGCACAATACAGTATCTAGACAACACCACATATCCAACATGTACATAACATAATCTATACCCAACACTGCATATACAATATACATACAACGCCATATATACAAAATGCACACAAGATCATATGTACACATTACTACATATACAACATGTACATAGCACCACATATATTATACATACACAACACCATATGTACATATCACAAAACATACAACACACATGACACTATACATACAAATTACAGTATGTGCAACATGCAGACAACACTATATGTACACAATACTACATATGCAACAGGAACACAACACTATATATGAAGCATGCACATACCACCATAGTGACATCATGTACAACAAATACACAACAATAGTACTATAGAACTAGAATCCACATTGTCTCTACCAGGAAACCTTACTTCTAGTGTCTTTCCACTATCCATACATGTCAGAACATGTTGTAGGTCACACTACTTTCACTCTGGTGATGTATCGCTTGGCATAGCCTATCCATAACATAAACATAGACATAGTACAAACACATAATATCAACCATATCCACATGACACTAACCTCATAGATTTTTGAGGGCTACTCTTCCCAATTGATTCCTCTTAAGCCAAGAATCTATTCATACCGTTCACTTTCATAATAAATCATTCCTCCATAGAAACGAATCTTGACAACTCTATTAGACAACAACATACATATATACATATAAACATCTACATAAAACAATCATGATTCCTGATGACCATGTTAGACAACAATATACATCAATATAACCATGAGAAGTTAGGGTGAACATAAATTCCTTTATTCATGTAAAACATGCACAACATTGAGACCAATTGTTCCCAAGCTAGCCAAGGCATCTAATGCCTCAAATACATTTACTCTAACTTTGATATTACCTTTCTCACGTGCATCCTACCACTGTTCATTTACCTCAATGGACCCCACCAATCAAACTCATTGTCATATTATTTCGTTCAACTACCATTATACATACATCGAGCTTCATCCAAGTCTTACATTACATTTTGGGTTTCACTCAACTATCCCTGAGCTCCATTAACTTCATCCTTCCTAGGAAATTCCCAAGACTCTCAAAACTGAAAAGGCAATAACAAGAAACAAATAAGAAGAAAACCATGAAAAACCAATAACAATACAACACCACAAACAATGTGGTATTGCCATACACTATGTTAGGTCCCTATAATACTAGTGATTCCATCATTACTACTGTCATTGTATCCCTTATTGTTATTATCGTGCCACTATTTCCCCCATATTGTTATTAGTGTGCCCCATAGAAGCCCACTATTGTTATTGTTGTGCCCTTAGCTTATTATTGTTAGGCTGGCTTGATTATATTGTGACCCCTTAGACTTCTATATATACAAGGGAGGTTTAGTCATTTGTATCATCCAATAATTATTCATTTGTGTAATGTAAAGGATGTTGCCCCCACGAAGAGGCTGAATTCTAAGTTGTTGATCTATATTTTCTATCTTTTTGTGAGCTGGTTTCATAACATTTGGTATCAGAGCTTTGGATTCTAGGGTTTTTCTACTCCAAATAGGTCATTGTGGAATTTTTGCTGTAAATTTTTTTCTGTGATGTTTTAGAAGCTAAAACAAAAATAAATTTGAGCCAAAATCACTCTGAATTTTGGGTCCCAATTCCAAAGCTTGTCTCGCTATATTTTCAGAGATATGACATGAGGAAGTTAGGATTTTTCAGACTCCCGAATTACTTTCCAAACAAGTGAACTAGGGAAAATTATCATAACTTTTGTCCTGAGTATGAAATTGAAATTTGTAAGATGTTTTAGAAAGACAACAGCTTGTAGTTTTATGTATATCAGTTTCAGGTATTAAGGTTAAAACAGTGACACATGGCACTTCGTACATGTTCGCTCTACTGAACTAGTCTATAATCAGGTCACCATTGGAGATTTGGCATAAATATTCCTTGGAGAATCCAATGTTGATCAAAATTATGAGTTTAGAAAGAGGACTCAAAGGGCTATTGTAGCACGTGATTTCAGATATTCAAGATTTGCAGTTATAGAGATACAACAAATTCAATATCAAGCTCTTACAAAGTGAAAAAAAAGTGTGTAGTTTTTTTTTTTTTTAATTTTGCATAAGATTGGTTTGAAAAATTAGTTTGAAGGAATTGAAAGGGAATATTGAAGAATTATTAGCATTAATTGATACCCCAAAGAAAGAAAATGGAAACACCTATTAAGAAACCTAAAATCTATAGCATGACTCGTGAAGAAGAGGAAGAAACGCAACCTGATATATCAAAAGTACAACACCAAGTACAACAAATTTCACTCTCACAAAATGTAACTGAAGCCAAGATGAATGGCGTGGAAGATAATATAAATGGAATGCATGTTAAAATGGATGGAATGGATGCCAATATGAATGGCATGGATGCTAATATGGAAGAATTGAAGATAAATTTGAATAAGTTGCTACAAGAAATGGTTACTAATGGTGAAAGGGTAGTAAAGGAAACTCATGATGAGAACAAAAAAATGTTAATCATGATTTCATAGACTCTAATGTTGGATTGAAGACCCACCATGTTCCAAAAATAGATATGAGGAAGTTTGATGGCAAGGATCCCAGAACATGGATACTACATATAGAGCAATTTTCCAATCTCCATAATGTGAAAAACACACAAAAGGTACATATTGCAACTTTGTATTTGGAACCAAATCAGTTTGTATGGTATCGATGGCTTTGCTCTCGTAAAGAAATTGTCACTTCGGCAATTTTTACGGAAGAAATGATAGCACATTATGAGGATACAAAAAGCAACACTTTTTTTAACCAATTGATAAATCTCAAACAAGAGGGTTCAATGATGGAGCACATTGAGGACTTCCAAAAATTGAACATAAGGGTAAAAGATATTCCAAAGGAGCATAGGATTGATGTGTTCATAGGGAATTTAAAGGATAATATCCAACATGAGGTTTGACTTTGGGAACTAGATTCATTGGAGAAGGCATTTAGGTTGGTAAGAAAAATGGAAAGAAAAATTATGGCAACAAGGAAGCCTACCACTCACAACTATAAA
>APFE030790601.1:0-12684 GCA_000404065.3 Pinus taeda
TGGGAAGAACTTGAAGCCCTAGCAATGGGTGTTTGGATGAAGAAGAGCAACACAATTGATATGGCATTGGAACCCAATCTTGGAGTTTTTCACCTAAATTAATTAAGAAAAAACAATTGGACTTTGAGTGATTTGACACTTGGACTTGTTAGAGGACACCTAAAGGAGAAAAGGGTAGCTAAAGTCACTCAAACTAGAGGTCTCTAATAAGAGATATTAATTTTATATGTGGTTGGTGGTTAATTTGTCTGGTTTGGTAGGTCAACTTGGGCTAAAGTATGCCCCAAGGAAAAATTGACAAAACCACGTGTGTGCATAATAATAGAAGCTAATTTTTGGAGATTTAGAGCACATCCAAAGTGCAAATAAAATTAGGTATACCTTTGATATATATAGTGTACTTGAGGCAACTAACATGCTAGCAAGGAGGATGACTTTGGCACAAGATGTGGAGGAGCTATGTTATGTTTGGGTGTGGATAGCCATGATGAACAAGGCTGTAGTTATAAGATAAATTTGGTTAATTTTCTTCACTACTTTTGTGTGGTGTTTGGATCTCTATTCAGGCCACAAGGAATTGTTGCTACAACATCATGTTGGAGGCATAATTTGGATGGTAGAGAGGGCTTGTAAAACATCTCTATCTTAGCAACAGTTACTCCAAGGAGAAAGGTAGCTGAACAATAGTGTCTTCCTTTCTAGATAGCTCCGATCATTTGTTTTTGTGAGATGGATAATTGTAGGGTATTTTGAGGACGTTCCTTATGCCCAAAATAATGCTTGGAAGTCTAGAAAGGAAATCAAAAGAAGAGAATGTCTTTGGAGAAGGGAAACATAGTTGGGAGTAGTTATTTAGGGTTGTTGGTGTGCCCTAACCATATCTCGAGAAGCTTAGATCTTGAGGACAAGAGGACAAGGAGTGTGTTGGAAAGCATGGTATATGTATCGTCTTGTTGATGTTGATTTGCTAGTCGAGTCAGAGGTCCAGGTTGCAAAGTTTGGTATTGGACACATGTGGACTATTGGAGGGAAGTGTGAGATTGGACCAAGTTGGCCCTAAATGCATCACCATTGGAGGAGCTTAAGGTTTGATCAATGAGGAAGAGAAGTTGTACAACCCAAGTTCATTGTGGGAGAAGGAAGTTCAATTTAATTATTTATTTCTTTTGTTTAAAGTTTCATTGTTCATTCATTATAAATATCAATTTATTTAAACAAATTATCACCATTTTATAATTTTTACTACATTCTAGAAATTTTTTTTGTAAATTTTTTTAAGAAGAGAGAAAAAACATAATAACAAAATAACCATAATTGCACTAGACATACCTCACATATAACCATATCCATAGCTATCTTGAGGTCTGAGAGAGAGGGAAAATCCCCTCCCTCAAAATAAATACAAATCTTATTAATATAGTTTTTGATTGTTTACAAATAATAATATAATTTACATATAATAAACAAAATGTTACAAATTGTAATTCTAAATCATCTTCATTCTCTATCTCCATGCAAAAACATTAGAAAATAGGTATTAATAATAAGATATAGAGAAAAATAATTACATTGTTAAAATTTTGAGAAATAATTTACAATAAATTCTATCACATTATTATATGCAATGAGAAGAATTAAAATAACCTTCACCTAATATTTATAGAAACTTAAATTGAAAATGTAAATAAAAAAAATTCTAAAAGTTTAAAAATAAACCTAACTAAACTTTAAATAGATTACTAAATTTTCTTGAACCCTTTTAATAAAATTCAAACTCAAATATGAAATCTACAAACCAAACTCAAATATAAAATCTACAAACCAAAAAATGACAGGCAGCTATCAATCTAATATCATCAAATACACCCAATAAATTATTATAATGTGATCCTTGAAACAGATTATTAATATAACATTTAATAAAACAAAAAGAAAACAATAATAATGGAAAACTCAATGGCAATTGCTCAGAACCCATGCTCCAAAATGCCCACTGGCAAGTAGACTATCTAGGGAGGAAGTTGAAAGTGGAAAATTCCAATTCCTTCGTTCTCATTTCCTGTAACGTTGCCGAAAGAGGCATTGTTCTCATTTCCTGTAACGTTGCCGAAAGAGGCATTTAGAAAAGTCGTCTGTTGTAGTCCTAGTGTGCAGAGTGTGGAGTAGAATAAACATTTATTTACCCTAAGTAAAAGTCCAAAAAAAATATGTAAACATTTATTTACACCTTGGTAAAAATATAGTAGACCTATTGTACCTTACCCAGTTGGTTATTGTTGGCAACCTGAATTTATTTTAACATATAATTATGTCTATATCTCACTCTGTAGGTTATTGTTGGCAACATGAATTCGTTTTAACATTTAATTATGTCTGTATCTCACCCTTTTGGTTCTGGTTGGCAACATGAATTCATTTTAACATTTATATAATTATTGTTTTTATAAGTTTGTTGTATAAAATATTCGATAAATTATTGCCAATTTTGTATATAGAATATAATATATATATAATCATTTTTAACTCATATATATAATATTGGCAATATTATTTCTTTTAAAAGTTTTATTTATTTTTAAGAAAATAATCCCATTATTGTAAAAAAAATTTAATTTTATTTAGTAATAAATAACTAATTTTTAAAAATCAATTATAAATATATTTCAAATGGTTTTTGTGAAGGTTATATTATTTTCTTAAATGACTATATATCTTGTTTAACCTTCCAAATAATAATTTTTTTTCCAGGAGAAAGATCTTATTTTTATTAATTAAAACAAAATTACATGTTGTAGATGTTGTGACCCATTCATGGGCTTGTCAATGATTCATCAAAAATTGCAAAGAATAATGTACATATTGGGAGAAAAATCATGCTTTTCTCCCTTTTTTCTTGTCCACCTTGCACCACTCCCCTTGAGTCTCCATCGAAGATACAAGTGTAAGTGAAGTATCATCCTCAGGTAGAGGGTTTTCTTTATCAGAATAAGTGTTGTTTGATGTAGGTAGTCATTTGGATCCACTGGTATCCATTGTGTCTGGTATATTTGCTGGTTGTGAATCCATCAAAGATTGTGGATGTAATTCCTGTGCTTCTGATTCCTTGTTTGTTGAGTTCCTCATTCTCCAAACAAGGTTTTCCAAAAAACGAGTTAAACTTTACATCCCAGTCTAAGATTATTGTTTTAGGTAGCCATGCAACCTAAAAATGTTTTTCATGAAAATGTGGGCAATCTGCATCGCTTTAAAAGTAGATTGTACAGGTATAAAATGTGCTGATTTACTTAACTTGTTCACTACCACCATGATGGAGTCATTATTTTTCTTTGTCTTGGGAAAACCTATTATGAAGTCCATGGAGATGGTTTCCCATTTCCATTCTGGAACAGGTAATGGTTGTAATAGTCCTGCAGGGTGTTGGTGCTTTGCCTTAATTTGTTGACACTCCAGACAACGTGCCAGGTATTCCACCACATCTTTCTGCATGCTTGGCCAGTAATGCTCTTTTTAGTGCTGTAATCATTTTCTGATATCCTAGGTGTCCCACATAATGGCTTTTATGAAATTCGTCCAAAATCAAGTTTTTAATGCTATTCTGGTAGGGTACATATAACCTGTCCCGATAATATAGCATTCTAGTGGTATCTAACACATAACCCTGCTATTTTTCCTTGTTGTTGGAATGTTGTACTTGTTATTTTATTTGATGATATTGATTATCTTGCTCTGCTACTTGTCTAATCATGTCCCTAAAAGGAATTTTCCATTTGCTATAGGAAATCTCATACAGACATTGGACTTTTTGACTTAGAGCATCTGCCACCCGATTCTCCTTCCCCTTCAAATGCTTGATTTCAAAATCAAAACCACTTAAGAAATCCACCCACCATGCCTGCCTGGCATTTAAGGTGGGCTGGCTGAGATAGTTGGTCAGACTATGGTGATCTGTCAATAATAAAAATTTCTTTCCCATAAGATAATGTCGCCACATCTTTAGAGCGTGAATAATGGCTGCCAATTCTAGATCATAAGCAGAGTATTTATGCTCATGTTCTTTTAGTTTCCTTGATTCGTAATCAATTACTCTCCCTTCTTGCATCAACATGCCCCCTACACCTTCCTTGCTTGCATCAGTGCACACCACATAGTCCTTACTAGGATCAGCTATGCCTGGAGTGGGTGCGGTGGTGAGAAAATGTTTTAGCTGCTCAAAACTCTTTTGGCATTTCGTTGTCCCCCTGAAGGTTCTTCCCTTTTTCTGCAAAGAAGTAATAGGATAAGATACTCTTGAGAATCCCTCTACAAAACATTTTTAATACCCTTCTAGACCCATAAAGGATCTGATGTCTGCCACATCCTTTGGTACCAACCTTTCCATTATGGTCCTTATCCTTTCGGGGTCCACTGCTATCCCTTCTTTAGTGATTGTATGTCTCAAATATTGTATTTGTTCTTTAAAGAAATCGTACTTGCTGAACTTGGCATATAACCGATGTTCTCAGAGGGTTTGCAATAGCAACCAAAGTGGTTCTCGGTGTTCCTCCATCGTTCGGGAATATATCAGTATGTCAGCAATAAATATCATCACAAACCTATCCAAATACTAATGGAATATATTGTTCATTAAACACATAAAAGTTGCAGGTGCATTGGTCAACCCGAAGGGTAGCACCACAAACTCGTAATGTCCATATCTTGTTCTAAATGCAGTTTTAGATATTTTCTCCTCCTTAATCCTCTTGGAGAATATCGTTGCTCCTTTTACTAGATCGAAAATTTCATTAATCCGGGGCAAAGGATACTTATTCTTGATCGTCAATTTATTTAATTGATGATAATCTACACACATACGCAGGGTCCCATCCTTTTTCCTAACGAATAATATTGGGGCTCCCTAGGGGGACACACTGGGGTGAATGTATCTTTTGTCTAACAGCTCTTGTAGCTGCATTTTTAGCTCAGTCAATTGCAGCGTGCTCATCCTATAGGGTGCTCGGGATACCAGTGATACTCCTGGTATGAGTTTGATCATAAAATATATGTCTCTTTTAGGTGGCAGCATGGGAATTTCTTCTGAAAATACATCCACAAATTCCTGTATCACAACAATGTTTTCCAATATGGTCGATTTGTCTTTGATTCAGTGTAGCCTACTTGGATGGGATAAATCTCGCATCGCTCCCTAATGCATTTTGCCAACTGAGATGCAGTTATTGGCCGAATTTGCACTGCCCACTTAATCCCTTGCATCTATTGCCTTGCTCCAAGCTCATCCCTGAAATAAATAGTCTTTGTTTTACAGTTGACTATGGACCAATGTTTTTCTAACCAGTCCATACCGATTAGAACATCGTATGAACCAAGGGGAAGCACATTCAAATCTACCATCACTGGCTGTCCCGCTATCTCTAAAGGATAGTTAATGACCTTAGCCAGCACTTGTCTTTTTGTACCTGTGGCAAGCTGTACTAGCCAAGAATTTTTAAATTTAAGAGGTTGAAACTTACAATGCTCTACAACCTTAGGACTAATGTAACTTAGAGTGGCCCCAGGGTCAATTAAAACAATTATAGTAAGGTCTAAAATTTTACCTTCGAATTCCACTATGGTCGGCTGGTACTCCACCTGGCGATCTTCCAGAGCAGCATTAATTATGGGCAGGCTATGTCCTACATCTCCAACTCTCTATGCTTCGTAAATCTAGGAAACTTGCTCGGTTCCCTTCCATTGAGGGCAGTTTTTAACAAAGTGAGGCCCACCGCAACCCCAACATTGCACTGGAGGCCTTGCTGCCCCCTCACCGTCCAGTTTTATAAGTTGTTTGTTGATTCTGGACTCACTGGTTTTCCTTGACTTGAGCGAACTTTTCCGTCCATTCCTGCTGTTTTGTCCCTTGGCATAACCACTATTACTACTACCACGATTCCCTTTATTATTTCCAGTCGGCTTGTTACTCCTCCTATCGTTGCATCTTTTACCTGAGTTTTCTCCCTTGTGTTTGCCTTGCTGGTAACAAATCCTGGCTTTACGTACTACTTCATCCATTGTCTTTGGATTGTCAAAGTCAATCCTTTCTCGCATACTCAAGGGTAAACTACTAACGAACCTCTGTAATTTCGCCTTCTCTTCTTTGATGTAAGGCACGTAGCGAAGTAATGAAGTAAAACTAGTGATAAACTCATCCATCATTTCTTGTCCGAGCTGCAAATCATGGAATTCCCTTTCCTTTTCATCATAAAAATGCTTGGTCAGGTATCTCTCTTTAAAATACCTCCGAAATCTCCATGTGATGTTCTACTCGCTTACTCCTTTTACAATTTTTACTTCTTCCCACCACATGGTGGCTTTTCCCTGCAATTGGAAAATGGCCAACCGTACCGTGAGATTTTGGTCGTACTCATATAACTAGAAGTATTTATTCATGATAATCAACCATGCCTCAGCTGCTTCCTCCAATTCACCATCAAAGTGTGGCGGTTTGATTTTACGAAATTCCCCTTGTAAATCTATCTGCTGCCTCTTTGAAGTGTGTTGTTCAAAGGCATTATTAGATCACTCTTCCTGTTCCTCCTCACTTCCTCCTCACTCTTCATGTTCTGTGTGGTGATTTCACCCCTCCGACGCTCTCTACTATTCAGCGCTGGGATTCAGTGGGTGCTAATTTTGTTTTTCAGATTGGCTCTTTATAATCCTTTCCTGTTCCAAAATTAACCTTGTGTTATCTTTTCACAATCGGGCCATTTCATTTTTCAGCTCCTGTACTATCTCCAAAATTGCACGATTCGTATCTTCGAGCCTCTTCTACAAGCTACACCCATAATTCTGGGTTGCTCTCAGGGACTGGCATAGGTCCCTGACCCACTGCAAACCTACACGAAACACTGTTTGCTCTGCTCATGATGGCAATCTGTTGTTTCCCTTTTCTTAACGTAAGGTAGGAATAACAGAAGGAAGGTTAATGCTGAATATATACATATAGATATTGAAAAGAATAACAAGAACAAAAATAAATTCAGTTGTTTTATCTGTTCCTCTAGAGGCCACAATGTTTGAAACTTGGCTCTGATACCACTTATGACACTCCTAACCTACATTTCTACACAATAAAAAAATAAAAATAAAGTACTAACATTTATTTATAACCATTCAGACATACAAGTTTCAACCATCCAACTAAGTCCTATTACATGTGTATTTGCATATGCTGATGTGCCACCCTGTTTGCACTGACTTGGGTTCAATTCCTAATCCACTTTATGGTGAGTGTTTCCATGTGCATTTATTTCCAACACTTTTAAACTGACATCAAATTACATTCTGTTTTATCACACTGTCCTTCCGCACTGTAAATATTACATTGTAATCCTCTTGGAATTATGGTCCCCCGCGTCGCATTAACCATTGCTCTATCTAGGTTGACGTGGCGCGGCAGATGAGTTCTTGGAGTCTATTACCTCAGGGTCTCTACCCCACTGACGGCGAAGGAGAAGGGATGTCGATCCAATGGCCTGACTTCTTCAAGGAGGGTATTCCACCGCCTCACCGAGGATATACATCATTCTCTCCTTTACCTTTTGCATTTGGTTCTACTATCTGGTTTCTTCTTTGCATTGTAAGTGCTTCATGTGGCCGAATGATGACCAATGAGGTTACGACGAAGACTCAAACCTTCCTCGGTTCTTGGATAGCTCAGTCCTAAACCAGGTTAATGATTTCTTTTCCATTGATTGTCATGAGTATTGCATTTTCATTTTATACAGAGTTGGTTTCATTCCATGTTGCTAATCTTAGTTTTTCTATTCGCAGGGGGAAGGAAAGAAGCTTTGGTTCCAGAAGTTTTCACCTAGGCAACCCTCTCATGAGTTAGAGATGGACGCTTTTGTTCCGGTCGTTCTATGCAAATGAAAGGTTTTGAGCCAAGGAAAATGGAGGATTCCTATAGTTTTCTGGAAATTTTGCTCCAGTGTTTGGAGATACAGCTCTTGGCTTATTATTCTTGTTTAAAATCACAAGCGTAGGCCTGGATGATGCTAGGTAGGGTTTACTATTTTCTTAGGCTGAGGGCTCTCGGTGGTCTTGCGTTTGGGACCGCCTGGACTAATTCCCTCACGCACTCCTAAACTTGTAATATAATCTAGTTGCAGTCTCGTTGTCGGGGTTTTGCTAAGCTCAGGTTTTTTAATGTCCGCCCATACTCTAGGAAAGACTATATTACTCTGGTAAAATAGTGGTTTGTCTGCAGTCCTAATCTTTCACTGTTTAGCATTCCTGCTATGTAGGAACTGTAGGTTGCATGATTTGTTTTTTGTTTGACACTTATTAAACTATGACACTGTATTCATCCCTGTTGAATGATATATATATATACACATATACTTGTTATTTTTCCTTTACGTGACTGTAATGACACTGGTTCTGTAATTATTGATTGAGTATGTGCCTCGAAGGATTATCAGAGATTGAACGACTTCATTCTTGAATCATTATTGTTCATTATTACTTCATGTAAATTGTAGGTTCCTGTAAGCTTGACAGGCACCCATTGTCATTTTCTGCATATGAATTTTATCTACTATACTTCGGTGTGCTACACAATTGCAATTGCTTTGCGTTACAGGGTGATTGTTTTCTATTATAGTAAGGAAATTAAAGGCTTTTTGTATTTTTTATTAACACTCCCGCTTCCATAGTTATAAATCCCTTACGTTCCCTATTTGAGGTTAATACTCTGAGCTTTCCTGAGCGGCTCAGACTCCAGTTATAATCTTGAGGGTCTGCCACTATGGTAACCGAGTCAAGAACTTCTGGTTTAATTAAATAAATCCATCACACGAAGTGCAGGTTTACATTGTCCTAACAGTTAAGATTTACCTCTACAAGTATCCAGTTTCCTCTATGATTAACTGAATAGAATACCCTTGTTCTCCTTATATGGTACGAGCTATCACATTTGTTTCTAGACCAGTAGGGTATTACCCTCAATGGAAATGAGTCGAGTAAAGCTACAACTTTGACATTCCAATATTCAAGGAATTAGACAGCAGTATCAACCCTAATGTATCAAAGTTTATTTCAAGACAGTTTGTAACAGTTAACACACATAGTGAGACCAACATGCAATTTGGTTCTTTTCCCATACAATTGACTCTTTTGATTGTTCCCCATGACAGATTCTAATTATAAATTTATCGCTTAATATATTTAAGCTTTGTCCGTCAGGTTCAATTTATAACTATAACAAGTTTAATGTTATAGTTCACTACAGGTGGAAGCACTATTCTACAAGGTTAGTAGCCCCCCCTAGGTGCCATTTGTCCCTTCTATTTTTTATTTCCAACCATAGTTTCCAGATAAACACAAAGAATCCACAGCTCTTTAACTGTTACGAGCACGTCAAGTATTATTCTCTTTATTCAGTAACTTCCAGTTTTCCAGAGAAACAACAAAAGAATTCCACAGTTCTTAACTATTACGAGCACATCAAATATTTTTCTCTTGATTTAGTAACTACAAGTTTCCAGGATAGCCCACTTACCTGACTTCTGCTAGAAAAGCAGTGCACCCCTTTGGGAAGGTGCTCCAACATTATTATCTGTTTTCTATCCGCCCAACCATAAGATATGTACTCCACAACTGTATCTCCCCCTGGGCTCTCTTGCAAGGTCACTAACCCTTGCAAGTGTGTTGCACACCAGGTGCATGTTATCTGGTCATTACCAGGCTTAGCATCTTCTTCTTACCATATGACCTTTCACCACGGTTTTTCCTCCCCTCACCTTCTTTTCCTTGGGTTGTTTTTAGTTAGGGGAGGCAGTTAGGGTTGCATTCCAACAACTTTCTCTTTTCCAACTTCCTTCCTCGGAAGTTGCCAATTTCTTTTAAATGCTTAAAGAAAACATTTTCCATAGCCAATCATTGAAAACAAATATTATTTAATTCAAATAACCATCATGCTTTAGTTTGTAAATAAAACATGGTAAATAGAATATTTACAGCAAATATTAACAATGTTCCACGGTATAACACCTATCTTTAAGAATCTTGAAAACTTAGTCTACCAACCTTTATCATGTCTAATCATTTAATAAAAGTTAATGACTCTTGTGAAAACTAATATGTCAATTTATTTGATATTATTACAAATATTGTCCAAAGAGAATTAATTTTCCTTATTTTATTATTCAATTTATTTTATATTAAAGTTTTTTCCAAATATATTTGGCTATTATAAAATTTTATAATTTATATCAAAATAACATTTAATACTTACAATAATAAAATAAATTTATTAATATTCATATTAAAATTTAAGTTTAATTATATTTTTATTCTTTTTTGTTAGTGTTTCTAAGTGGTGTGAGTATTTAGCATAGATGGATTTTCTTGGAGTTTTGAACTTATGATATTCACATCATGGAGTGCCTTAACAAAACACTCCACCATCATGTAGTCTAGTCCCCATGGAAATTAATTATGTTCATTTAAGAGTAGTAACATAACTTATTATATTTATCCAAAAATATCCATTCATAATACATTTTGTAAATTAGATATTGACATGTTACTAAAAATACATTAACACTCCCCACGAGTTGTAGAATAGACATTGACATGGTGCTCTATCACTTAACATTACTGACCAATGACCAGCAAATCGCAATACCCCTCTATGCATCCCTCTTTCTCTCTCTCCATTAACTATCCTTTCCACCCCTCTATCTCTCTCTCCCACTATCGCTCTCTCCACTTCTCACTCACCCCCTTTATCACCTCTTATTTTTGTAATCCAACCTCCTCTCCCTCTCCCTCTTGCACTCTTCCTTTCTCCGTCCTCTCTTTTTCTTGTAAGATATCTCTCCCACTACTTCCTTTGTGCCAGCTTCCCTCCCTCTCCCTCTCTATATACCTTTGATTATTTTTCTATATCTGCACCTCTCACTCTTTTTCTTCCCTACTCCCTCTCACTCTATCTCCCCCCATCACCTTCTCACCTCCGCTCTAACTCTCTATATACCTTTGACTCTCTCTCTATCTCTCCACCTCTCACTCTCTCTCCCCTTCTCCCTCTCTCTCTCTCTCTCCCCTTCCCCCTCTCACACCATGTTCTCTCTTCCCTACCACTCTCTTCCTATCCCTGTGTCTCTCTCCTCTGCTCTCTATTTTTCCCTCCCGCTAGTGTCTCCCTCTCCCCGTCTCTCCCTACCTCTTTCCATCTCTCTCTCACTCCCTCCCTCTCTCTTGTTATATATATATATATATATCTCTCTCACAGTCCCTTCCCACCTATCTTTCACACTCCCTCTCTTTATCTCTCTCTACCTCCCGCTCCCCTCTCTCCCTCACTCTCTCTCTCTGTCCCTTCATCCATTCATGTCTTGCTTTCCATCCCCTACCTCTTTTTCTTCCCTACACTATCCCTCCTTCCATCACTCTCTCTATCTACCTCTCCATCTTCTTCTCTCCTACACTGTCTCCATCGACCCCTCCCTTTATCTCTCCCACTTATCACTTTCTCTCACTCCCCCTCATTCTCTTAATCCCTCCCTTTGTCTCCCTTCATATTTATCTCTCCCTCTCTATATTTTTCTCCCCCTCTAAACGTCTCTCTTTCCCTCTCCCTCAACCCTTCTCTCTCCCTTACACACTCTCGCCCTCTCCCTCTCTCCTTGTCACAATCTCTCCCATGCTCTCTCTTTATTGCTCACTTTCCCTTTGTTAAACGAAACACTAATGTGAACATATATAGTTTAATACACATTCAATTAATTGGGACTATAATTCTTGCATATTTTAATTTATGTGTGTAAAATCATCATAAAGGTATCAACTCAATAGACAATTTGGGTAGCCACCTTCCATATGGGATATTCTAATGAAAGCCTTATGTTCTAAAATTATACACAAAAAATAACATAAACAAACAAGCACATACCGTTCATTAAATAAAAACACAAACATTTAAAATTATATCATCATAAAACATCAACCTGTAACTAATTATAAAAATCATATTAATTAAAAATACTTATAAAGAATAATGTGCATTGAATATTGGTGCTTACAAAAATTCAAATTCATTCATGATGTTGAATAAATAAGATTTTATTAAATTAAACAACAGTTTAAAGATTAAAAAGTTATATACAAATTCAACTCATCTAAAAGTAATTATTGTTTATGATATTACATGAGCAAATATATTATACACAAACAAACAACCACACACAAACAAAAGTGCAACAAACAAATACATATCATAAAATAAAACCACATAAATTTAAAATTGTATCATCAGAAAACATCAATATGTAAATTAATTTTTATATATTATGTTTATTTTGTTTGTACTTATCATCATCATGAGGGCCATTTGATATATTTTTAGATTTACATTGAATGATCATGGTTAAAAAAATATTTATGCACATAGTCACCTGTGATGTTGTGATTATTTGTATTGTTGAAAAGTATATAGTGATTAAAAGAAATCATGAAAACTTGTGATTTTGAAACATACATTCACTGGTGATGATTTTTACAAGGAAAATCCATAGTCATTGTTACTTGTGGTATTTTCATGGTCATTTGTATCTATAAAATTAATTGACTAAAAATATTTGTGAAATTTTGATTTTATACTAAATAGATTTAACAAGTTATAAACTCCACCCATTCTGCAACACA
>APFE030790603.1:0-19758 GCA_000404065.3 Pinus taeda
TCTTATTCATAGTGCTGCCCTCTTTACTCTGTTTTTCTAGAATAGTTTTAGTATAGTTTTACAAGTTGGATGCTAACTAATTTATGCTCTCTTTATCATGAATGGCTTATTTTTCAAGAGAACAGAACATTGATTAATTGAAGCTTGTATTTGAGTAGACTTGGCTTGTGATACTAACACTTTTTCCACTTGTTACACATAATCACATATGTAGGAAGCAGTATGTTGGAAAAGGCTTAGTAGTGTTACAATTTGTCAAATAGAGTAGATTAGAGTTTTTATCAATTCTTGGATTTGTCTTCAGCTACCTTCTAATCGTGTTTTATGCAATAGGCGGTAGAAGCAGGGAGTTAGAAGGAGATCATCACTAACAACAATCCTTGAAGTGATTTTCTTATTTCTTTTATTTGCAACAGTATGGATAGAGACTAATGCCATTGGATTGTGGTCATTTACTTTCAAGTCATTTTGATTTATTCATTTCTTTCAAGTTCTTTTCTCTTACAAATTCAGCAAGCAATTAGAAATCACCATCACACACACTTTCACTCATATAGAGATCACCTTTCACACACTTGCACTCATTTGTCTATAATCATCATCCCATCTTAGGAAGATAAGTTAATCATAAACAACACCCCTAAACAACAAAAGCTCTAAGAAAGTTACTTAAGTACATATAGTACACCCTCACTTCATCAGTTTACGAGCCCCGGGTTGACAATTAATACTAGCAATTTAGATAACACTAAATTGACTAAACAATACTTCAAAAAGATTGCATTTCCTTTTCAAGGAGGAATTACAATCATCGACCAACAAACCTTTCTCCCCAACAATTCACAAGTTACAGGAAGCATCCTGATGATCCACGGAAGCTCTCAGTTGCTTCAAAATATCAGAGTAGGCCTGCTAAAAGACCCTACATTGATGGGTACTTTTGCCCTACCGCCTCCAAACAATCCGGTGGAAGTGGCCATGGTGGGAACCTGCAATATGGTATCTTCTATTTAGAAGATGTCCGAACACGATGTTAGCATGGATCATCACCAGGTATTGCCTCCAAGCCCAATAGAAATATTGTAGCAATCAATGTTCTCAGCATGGGAGGCAAACCCAAATCAACACTCATTGAGCGTTTCGGTAGATAGGTCTAAGGAATATGGTACATCTTCAGATCCTTGGTCACATGTACATTCTACAGACGAAGGAATTGCTCAGTCAATGATGATAGAGGGGGCGCTGTGGCCAGATTACCACCATCATTCCCATCTTCCTGATTACAATGAAGATTGCTCCAGTGACCTTAATCATCCTTCAGTTTTTTATTTTCTCTCAAATACTGTAAATACGGTGGATTCCAAGCAAAATCTATCCAATATTGAAGAAATTATCGCCATAAATATCTCAACCAAACCAGATATTGTAGAGAATATTCATGTCGGAAAATCTTGTTCTTCTTCAGAACTGGAAGTATATTACGGTCTCTTTCATGAGTTCAGAGATGTCTTTGCATGGTCATATGAAGAAATGCTAGGCATTGACTCAAGCATAGTTGAACACGAAGTTAAGATGTACCCAGATGTCAAACCAATACGACAATGGCTTTAGCAAGTGCACCCGAAGAAAGCCACTGCCATCAAGGCAGAAGTTGAAAAACTTCTCCATGCTGGTTTCATTTACCCGGTTCCTCTAACTGATTGGGTATTGAACATTGTTCCTGTGATGAAAAAGTAAGGAACGATTAGAGTGTGCGTCGATTACAGGGATGTAAATCAAGCTTGTCCAAAGGACAACTACCCTACACCCTTCATCGACCAGATAATTGATGAATGCGCCAGATGCGAAATCTTTTTGTTTATGGATGGATTTTCCGGGTACAATCAAATAAATATCCGCCCACAGGACCAGTCAAAGACTACATTTATTTGTCCGTGGGGTACATTCGCATACTGCAAGCTACCTTTTGGTTTGAAGAATGCAGGGGCAACCTTTTATAGGGCAATGAATTCTGCCTTCCATGACATCAAGAACATTGTTCAACCATACCTCAACTATCTTTCGGCTCATTCACGAAAGTGGACCGATCATTCGTAGCATTTGAGAGTAATATTTATACGTTGTCGACACTACAAGATACGACTCAATCCACACAAGTGTGTGTTTTGTGTCAGTTCTGGTCGTTTACTTGGCTTTGTAGTCTCAAAGGATGGGATTTGCCTCAAACCGTGTAAGGTTCAGGCAATCATCGATCTGCCTCCACCTTCAAATTTGCTTCAGATTCAGAAACTCCAAGGGAAAGAAAACTTTCAGAGGAGCTTCATTCCAAATTACGTTGAACTTGCTAAAGGTTATTGTTTAGTCAATTTAGTGTGTCCTAAATTGTTACATTAATTATCAATTTGAGATTCGTAAGTTGATGAAGTGTGGCATACTATACGTGCAAGAAAACCTCTTTCTTAATTTTTGTCGTTTTTGATTTTTATTTTGTTTTGGTGGTTTTTATCTTTGTTTATCTCCTAATGTGAATGGAAATCCTATCCTTGAGTTTTAAGAATACTCTAGAAGGCAAGTATGGATATATATTTTAAGGCAATTATGTCCTCTATAATGATTTCCAGAACTTAACACTTCAAAGGGTCTTAGAACATACTAGTGATGAAATTAATACTTGAAAAAAAATGAAAATTTGCTCCTATTCAAATCAAAAAAATAATGAACTACTGATCATGAAACCATTATCTCTACTCATTATCTAAATACAAAAAGAAAAAAAATGAGTTAAACTACTGCACTTCAACAAATCAAACTAATCAATTCACTTCATTCATAGTCTGATAGCTCGCCAGGTAGTCTAAGCTACGGCTTTAGGAGATAACGTCAATGATATGAGCAAGTTGATATCTAACTGCAAAAAAGTAAAACTAAAATCAAATCACATCATTCATAGTCTGATAGCTCGCCAAGTAGTCTAAGCTATGGCTTTAGGAGATAACATCAATGATATGAGCAAGTTGATATCTAATTCCAGAAAAGTAAAACTAAAATCAAATCACATCATTCATAGTTCGATAGCTTGCCAGGTAGTCTAAGCTATGGCTTTAGGAGATAACATCAATGATATGAGCAAGTTGATATCTAATTGCAGAAAAGTAAAAGTAAAATCAAATCACATCATTCATAGTCCGATAGCTTGCCAGGTAGTCTAAGCTATGGCTTTAGGAGATAACGTCAATGATATGAGCAATCTGATATTTAAACTAACTAACAAAGCAAGTGAATAAAATTAAAATCAAAGTATAATTGAAATTAAAAAACTAAGAAAAGCAAAGTCAGCAGAGAAGCTAATTCCATGTCACTATTTATTGCAAAGGTTGTATGAAAATGCCTGGGCCTACTCTATCCTAAAACACACACACTGATCAGTGTTATCAACATTATACAAAGCTGAAAAATCATGTACAGAGATGAAATGTTAATACCATAGCAAATGAAATGTACACAGGTGGATAACTATGAAATATGTGCAATGGAAATAAGGAAACAATGCATAAAACTTTACAACAATAAGGGAAACGAAACCTCAGCATGCAGGGGCCCTCTACACAGCCTTGGTCAATATGCTATCAATCCAGAATTATGCTCACGTAGTCATATAAAAAACTGAGTCTTCTTTATATTTAAAAATAGAGGAATAATCCTCTCGTTACCACAGTGGGACTAGTGTCATGGCACAGTAAATTTAACAGCAAAATTACATCAACAAAGACTAACTATATGTGTGTATAAACGCGTTATTTATAACAAAAGTTCATAACTATTTTCCTGTGAAAGGTCTTTAACTGAAGACACGTAAAAGGACAACGTCTATAAACTTAGCATACTGTTTGTCGAGATTATTCAATCTATCAAGAGTGGTTGTTGGATTCACATCGTGGGGCAGGCTACAGGGGTCAACATGACCCCAGGGATCTAGAAATGGCCATGAATCCTTCACATGTTTGAAAACAGAGTCCGGCTTCTGTAGGACTCCTTCATTAGACCACCCTTTGACCATATTTGACTACGGTTTTCCTTAATGAATCTGGCTAAACCAATAGGACCTGATCCATGTCCAGGTCATTCTTAACTTGCCCACGTGCCTTTTTTGCTTGATGACACCTGTAACCTGGAGTTTAACAAAAAAGTTGCAGAAAGTTGAATCAGTTGCGGAAACTGGCTGCATTCTATAGCTCATGAGAAAAATCTAATTCAAATAGCAAACACAAAATCATAGTTATAAAACCATTTCAATGCTCTTTTAGAATCAATATGCAATGATTTTTGATAGCTTATGAGGTCCAAGTGAGGGGGAAATTTATAGGAAAGTGTGTAGGAGATATGTAGTTTCAGGGCTCAACATACCCCCACTATGAATGTGTTGCATGTCCCCATGCAACCAAAACTTTGATCATCCTCCCTTCAATTCATGTGTTCTGAGACCTTTGCTAGCACATCCAGTGTTCTTCTCTTCTTTCTTGGTACCACTATCATCCTAGGCTTTCTCATTAAGCACTTGAATTTGAGGTTGATAAGAGCTCTACTCAACCTCTTGCTCTTTTTCTTCAATTTCCTATTCTTCTTCTGCCATAGCCCATCATGCAACATGGTATTGTCGTGAATGATATTATCCAATCTATTTTGTTCCTTTAATGTTTCATTTTCCCTTTTGATGTGTCTATTTAAGACCTCCAGTTCAAAAATTTCTTGTGTCATTGATTGGATTATAGCTTTCTGTGCCGCATTAGGCTGGGTAGATGAAGTGCTTGGATATGTGGTAGTCTTCTCCAACAAATCGATATAATCATACATTTCTTGCTAGTTTGGTTCTATCTCAGGTGTAGTCTTTCTTGGCCTGACCCCAAAATCCGGTTAAGAAGGACTGATCTCAAAATATGGCCAAGAGGGACTCATGTCAAAATCTGGCTGGTAAATAGGAGTATGGTGTGGGCTACGGCCAAGAGGGATTGTTGGAGGCTATTCCGATGTTCCCCTCCTAAGTCAATGAAGTGGAGCCCTTTAGTTTGTATTGTCCTCAATTTCCCTTTAAGTTTGGAACTTCTCCTTAAATTTTGTGAGCTAGTATCCTTTTTCTCCACACTATGTTTTTCTTTCCCTTTCTTCTTCGTTGCAGTTGATTGTTCCTGAAGATAAACTAGTCTTTCAAATAGTATTTGATGGTACTCTTCTGAGGAAGGTTCTGGGGTTTGATAGACAGCCTCAATGTTTCTTTTCCCCTTTAATTTTCTCTGCTTCCTATCCTCAGTTCTTTCTTTCTTACTTTCAGCCAGCTTCTCTTCTTGATTAATTTCTTTGGCTATGTTAGTAGGAGTGTCTTGAATTCTCACACTAGTTTTCTTTCTCCTACACTTCCTTATTGAGCTGCCCTCTAGTGTTTCAGGTGGATCTTGAAAGAAGTTTCTAACCAAAAATTGTTCCTAGGTGTCCTTCTTTTCTTTCAACTGTTTTCAATCAAAATTTGCACAAGGCCGTGATAGTACAGGTGGGGTTCTATGTCCTCCAGATTCTTTTAGACAGTTGTGGACATCTTTTTTAGGCTATTCAATAAGAAGTGAGGCAAATTCAGAGTTTGACTTTCTAGAAAATTCATCAGCAACCAGGTGTTGTACATATAAATGGACCCAAAGTGTCCTTCACATGTAATAAATTTCTGGATTATCAACAATAGACTGGCCCACTTTTCTTCTAAAGCATAGACAGGGATTCCACATTTGAAAATGGTGATATCCATACCTGGATTGCGTAGGATAACCCTCCAGGCCCTCTCATCGAAGCTTTTATTTTTGAACCACCATTCTCCCTCCTGTGGGAGTTCCGTTGCGGCTGCTATAGATGCCTTAGTGACTGGAAACTTAAGGTCTCCAACTTCAACTTCCACGCCATTAAAAGACCTTGCAAAAGTCTTCGTAATTTATTTATTGTAGCCTCTGAACTTCTGAATGAATCGTAGCCGCCGTGCCTTCCTTATTATGCTTTTCAATTACAGATACCCCTCGATGAATTTGGGCCCTTCTGGTTTTGCTCTCAACAGAAGACCCATTCCTTCCTCCTGCCTTAAAATACGTCTGCGTGAGTAATGGATTGAAAAAGGTGAGAAGGCTGGGTTAGCAAGGAATGGACAAGTTTTATGGAGAAAAAACAATGATTGTAAATGGAAAAACAGAGAACAGGTAGCGGGAATGCGTTCACGGAGCGGAGCAGAGGCTTATGTGAACAGGGTAGAAATGACAAATGGAATAGTATGAAAATAGAATGAACTCGGCTTTTGAGATAGAAAGTTGTGGAATAGGTGTGAGTATGTTTTCAAAATGGTTTCAGATTTGTGCGGCGAGGGAAGAGTCGTGATCAAATCAATTACGTCCCCATAATTACCCAGTTAAACAGGTGGAGTGTCAAAGTATAGCCAAACACGAGTTAAATCCGGAGGCTGATCATGAGGCCGTTTAAAAATTAATGCAAGGTTTGTGGAGGAATCAATGCCATGGAATGGTTATGGAAGCCATCAATTCCAATCATTACATATAATGGAGCCATGGTTTCATAACTATATAGAATGTGTTTTAAATTTCTATTTGAAATGAATCTTACTCATACCTTGGAATTTTTGCCACTTCCGTCCATTATCCTTTGATTAGCTACTCCCTATTGATGCTTTTAGGTGCTTCATATCTTCAACATATTTCCTTTGTCATACCTGCATTTGGTTTTTTCTATTTGGCTAACATCTGACTGTCATTGTTGAATAACAGAGTGCTAGCTGCAAAATCAACAACTAGCTGCGGAATCAGTTTGCAGATGCGGAAACTAATACAGTGAACATATGACTGAATGGAGATGGATGAATGATGACTGAGTAAATGAAAACTGGTCATGAAAAGACTTTTATTGGTGGAATGAAATGAAATGAAGTGAAATGGAGTGAAGTGGAGTGAGATGAAGTGAAGTGACATGAAACTGTGAAGTGAGAGAGAGACCTTTTTTTTTTTTTTTTGGAAAATATAGGGCATCAGAAGGTTCTGATTTTCACCCTGTATTTTCTGTATAAGACTGCCAATCAATGATTGGTTTTCAGGCTTATACAATTTTTTTTTTTCAAACAAAGAAAGAACAAAGACTAGGCTGGTGGAGAAGAAGGATTCTTCTTCACCAACCTTATTACAAAATTATCCTAAAAGATTTTGAAAAATTCCTCCTCTGAGAGTGGTTTATGATAGATCTTTAATCGGTGACCATTCACAATAAAAGGAGTTTGATATTCATCAATGGTTTTGAGTCTTACCGCTCCATTGCTAAAGACTTTATCAATCTCATATGCCCCAAGCCAATGAGTCTGAAATTTACCTTTGAAATCCTTGAACTTGGAATCAAATAGCAATGCCTAATCTCCTTCTTGAAACTCTTTCGCTTTGATGTATTTGTCATGCCTCTTCGATATTGACTAGATCAATTCTTAGGATTGCTTCTTGTCTGATCTCATCTAGTTCTTTCAACTGCTCCATTCTATGTTTTTGGGCTTCTGATAGATCCATTCCCAACTGAACTGCCATCTTGAAAGTTTTAACTTGGAACTCAATGGGGAGTAGGACGTCTTTCCCATAAACAAGTTCATAGGGAGAATGTCCTATTGTATTACTTCATGTAGTTCTGTAGGCCCATAAGGCTTCAAGAAGCCTTTCTGCCCAATCTCTTCTATGTAGATGAATAGTCTTGGTAGTGATGCCTTCAAGAACTTTGTTTGTAGACTCCACTTGACCATTTGCTTGCGGATGGTAAGGGATATATTTTATGTGCTTGATTTTGTATTCTTCCATCAGCTTCTCCACCAGGTTGGATGTGAATTGACTTCCCTGATCTATCACAATTTCTCTTGGAACACCAAAGCGAGTAAAAATATCCTCATAAAGAAAACTAATAACTGAATTCTTAGTAGCAGAAAATAATGCTTTGGCTTCTACCCATTTAGTGACATAATCAGTACATACCAATACATACTTTCTTTGTTTAGATGGTGGGTTAATAGGTCCAATGAAATCTAAAGCCCACTTTTCAAAGGGCTTGATGAGTACTTGTGGTTGTAATGGCATTTCATTTGAAAGGGTAGGTTTCCCTACTCTTTGGCAGCTGTCACACCTTTTTACATATTGTTTTGCATCTTTGAAGAGGGATGGCCAATAATATCCTAAAGAGAGGATTTTTTAGGCTATCCTTTTGTCAGCAAAGTGTCCGCCGCATGGTTCATCATGACATGCTTTGAGGATATCAAGCATTTCATCTTCCCTAACACATCTTCTGATCACAAGATCTGGCCCTATTTTAAACAATTCGTTATAAATCCATGAATATTTTGAACTCTCTTGAATAATCTTTCTTCTTTCACCAAGAAATAAATGTGGAGGTAGTTTCCCTGTAACCAAATAGTTAGCTATATCTACATACCAAGGAGTCTTAGTAGTTACTGAAATAAATATTCATCGGGAAACTTGTCCTCTACAAGAGAATCCTCTTTAGTATTATGAATCCTAGACAAGAAATCAGCTACTGTATTTTGTTTCCCTGGTCTATCCAACACAGTAATATTGAATTCCTGTAAAAGTAGGAGCCACCTTGTAACTATACCATTAGTAATAGGTTTGTTCATTAGATATCTAATTGCATAAAGATCAGTATGAATAAAATTTTCATAGCCTATTATATAATTTCTGAACTTATTGATTGCATGAACAATAGCTAAGAACTCTTTTTCAGTACGATATAGTTCAACTCAATGGGAGTTAAATTTTTACTGGTATAGTAAATGGCATAAGGAACTAAATATTTTTGACCCAACACAGCTCCTAGAGCTATATCTGAAGCATCTGTAGAAATATGGAAAGGAATCTTCCAATTTGGTCCTCTCAAGATAGGTGCTTCAAATATTCTTATTTTCAAAGTTTCAAATGTTGATTGGCAATCAGGACCCCAATTGAATTCATAGTCTTTTGTAAGCAGTTTGAAGAGTGGAGATGCTATTTTAGTGAAGTTTTCTATAAATCTTCTATAATATCCAGTAAATCCCAGAAAACTTATAACATCTTTTTGCCAATTTGGAATAGGCAACTTGGAGATGACTTCAACTTTTGATCTATCAACTTTAATCCCATCCCCTGAAATATGATGTCCTAAAACAATACCTTCAGTAAACATCATAAAGCATTTTTCATGGCTTAATGAAAGGTTTGTTTCTTTACATCTTATAAGGAATTTTTCCAAATTTTCTAATGCCTCTTCAAACGAATCACCATTTATTGTAAAATCATCCATATAAACCTCTACACAATCATGGATTAGATCATAAACAATTCCTAGTAATGCTCTTTGGAATGTTGCGGGTGCATTACATAATCCAAAAGGAAGCACTCTATAAGAAAAAGTTCCCCATGGACAGGTAATTGTGGTCTTATCCTGATCTTCATGTGCTACCTGAATTTGATTATAACCACTAAAACCATCCAAAAATGAAAAGTACTTTTTGCCCGCTAATGTATCTAATACTTTACGATAAAGGGAAAGGGAAAGTGATCCTTCAAATTTGCTTTATTCAATTCCCTGTAATCAATGCCTACCCTCCATTTACCATTCTTTTTAGGTATTATAACCAAAGGAGAAACCCATCGGCTATCTGAAATTGGATAAATGAAGTTTATATTGAGTAGTTTTTGGAGCTCTTTTTCACTATCTCCCTAAGATTTGGATCCATCCTTCTCTGAGGTTGTCTGATTGGTCTACTGTTTTCCTCGATATAGATATGATGGATGCAAGTCTTAGGGTCAATACCTTTCATATCATTATACTCCCATGCAAATGCAGTACAATGTTTTTGCAAGATTTTGATCAGTTCTTCCTGTTGTGATTTTTCCAAATTTTTATCGATATTCAATGTTTTATCTAGAAAAATATCAATGGTAGAACTACCAAACTCTTCCATAGAATAAAGAGATATTTGTCTTGATGATAAATACTCAATGTCAGAATCTAATTGAAATTGTGTGTGGTCATATTCTGAAGATATTTCAAAATTTTCTAATGTGTTCATAATTTGACTATCCTAACTAATTTCAGAAATTGTAAAGACAGGTTGTATACTGTCCTCATCATCGACCCATTCATTGTCTCCTACTTTTGTAATTGCTTTTGCTGGAGGATACAAATTGAATTTCTTTGTCGAACTACCATCAGAAATGTACATATCCCCAGATCTACAACTAATGAAAGCATCAACCGTGGCTAGCCAAGATCTACCTAAGATGAATGGGTGCCCTCCTAAATTACTCTTAGGAGTCAAAATCATGAAATCTACTGGATATTCCCAAGAATCTAAAGAGACTGAAATATCTTCTAATACACCATATAGTTTGATTATTGATCTATCTGCAAGTTGCAGTAAGGTAGGTGTAAAAAGAAGATTAGGAAGTTTAAGTTGTTGCATAGTCTGTCTACTCATAATGTTGATAGCAGCCCCTAAGTCAATCAAAGTGTTTGGAATTTCTATCCCATTGATATGTGTCTTGACAATTGGACTACCTAGATCTACATACTTCTGCCATGGTAATTTTTCCCATCATGATATCTACAATTTTTCCTACCAGGTGGATTCTTCTTGTATCTCTTGGTTTCCTTCCTGGTCTTTTAAGACTCAACTCCTTTATTGTTTTTGCTAGAATAGGAATTTGTCTAATGGCTTGTAGCAAGGGAATCTTGATAAAAACATTCTTTAATTCATATATAAAATCATAGTCAGGAAACAAGATTTGTTTTTCCACTCCTTTATCAATTTCTAATCTTTCAAGGAAAGGAAGTGTGGATGAAGATGCAGGTTGCTCAACTGTAGGAGTTGTGGGGGTTGACTCTTTTTCTTTTTCTTTTTGAGTGTTTGGGTTTTGAAGAAATGCTTCCTCAGAACCTTTATTGACTTTAAGAGAATCCTCCTCAGAAGTACCTTGCTATTCAAAAGGTTTTTCTAAAACTCTACCAGACCTAAGTTGTACATCATTAAGAGGAACAATCATATAGGTAGGAATCTGTTGTCCTTCTAACATGTAAGCATTCTGAGGATTTTTTTTGTTAGGATTTGGCAATGGTTGGGCTGATAGTTGATTTGTCTTTTGTTGAAATGGAAGCAACATTTGAGAATTTGGATTTTTTTGAGAAGGTTGTTGTTGTGGGAATGGTAATGAAAGTTGTGGGTTTTGATTTGGAAGTTGTGGATTTTGTTGATTTTGAAAAGATGGAGGATATTGATAAAATTGAGAAAATCTCCCATAAGGATTTTGCATCCCTTGTGCCCATAATTGATATGGATTTTGAGGTTGGGGCCAAGGTTGTTTCCAATAATTCCAATTTGGCGGGGGCTAAAGGTTCATAGGGTTGTTAAATCCTTGATTTTGTTGCCCCTACCAAGGTCTTCTTGAAACGAAACAAAGGGATTCTACGGAATTTGGATCTTCTTGAAAGATAGCTTTAAGCCTAGGGATTGAAGGACAATCCTTGGTTTCATGACTTTCTGAGTAAATCATACATGTTTCTACAACTTTTGCATCCAAGGGGCATTCCCTTAGAGCATGTTTCTTCCTACATTTTGGACAAAAGATGGTCAAGGCATCAACTTCTGTTTTCTGCTTGTTTTGTATTCTAAGTGTGTCTAGTTGTTCACTAAGGCTCCCTAGAATATCAGTTTTGAACTCATCAAGTATATTACCAATCTCTACCCTACTTACTGAACCAGTTGCAAATTTGTTTGCTCTAATAAGAGAAGGATCTCTAGGCCCTTTCTCATTTTAGATTTTCCCCTTGAGAGATGGAGACATAGTTCTGCTATTTCATGAAGTGGAAGTTGAGAAATGTCTCCCTTCCCCATCATGTTTAGAATATCTATCCATTCATCTCTGATGGCTTTTAATAGAAGGGATTTCAATGTTTCCTCGTCTAAATTACTCATTTTTTCTCTTTAAATTGTATTGAAATCTTTCAAGTAAATCCTCCAAGTTTTCATCTTCTTTTTGCATCATTTTGAATACCTCATCCTTATGATTGGTGGGCATCCAATAGTCTAGGTATCTATCCAAAAAAAAAAATTCATATCATTTTATGTCCTAATAGATTAAGTGACTAATCCCATAAACCATTTCAAAGTAGCTCCCTTCAATGTCGAAGGAAACAGTTTGATTTTGTGAGAGTCTTCCATATAATCATAGGTTCGACACATGACTTCAAACTCAAACAGAAATGTTTCAGGATCCTCACTTTGCAACCCATAAAAGTTTGGGATGACAAATGGTGAAATGTTTTTCATTGTTGTATGGGTTTCCTCATCAACTATAGGGAATCCAAATGAGTTATCTCCTTCCCTATTTCCCCCATTATTACCTCTACCTCCACCATTGTTGCCTCCATTATTTCCTCTTCCTCTACCTCTACCCCCAAATCCATTTACTACTTCCTCCGTAATGGTAGTTTCTTCAGAGTCTTCTGGTTCTTCTATCAAGGGTGGACGAGAGAGAGTTTCTTCCTTTTCTTCCTCAGGTGATTCTACTTCTTTGATTACAATATGTTCCCCTGTAGAAGTGAAGGAAGGTTCTTCTCCTAGATCAAGTTTAGTAGATAGTGTGGGAGAATCCTCTAATTCAGCTACTGCTCCTTGAATTCTAGGAATCCTAAAGTTGGGAGTAGATGGAGATGAATCTTGTCTATGGCTTGAAGTAGCTAGCGTTGTGAAAATCGAACTCTTATCCCTAGCTATAAACCTTCCCCTAGAATCTCTTGCTCTATGCATGTCATTTTTTTTTTTCTTTCTTTCAAGTCGGGCTAATAATTCTCTTTCTGATCTTCCATATCACACTAGATGCAAGAAGAGAGCATAATCAAGAAATTATTGAACTAATAACTCTCTTTCCTGATCGTCCAAATCACACTAGGCGCAAGAGGAGAGCATACTTCAAGAAGTCATCAATTTTTCCTTCTTTCTTTTTTTTTTATGTAAGAGATCGGCTACATAGTTACACTTCCCCAGTAATGGCACCAATTTGTTTAGTCAATTTAGTGTGTCCTAAATTGTTACGTTAATTATCAATCCGGGATTTGTAAGTTGATGAAGTGTGGCGCACTATATGTGCAAGACAACCTCTTTCTTACTTTTTGTCATTTTTTATTTTTATTTTGTTTTGGGGGTTTTTATCTTTGTTTATCTCCTAATGTGAATGGAAATCCTATCCCTGAGTTTTAAGAATACTCTAGAAGGAAAGTATGGATATAGATTTTAAGGAAATTGTGTCCTCTATAATGATTTCCAGAACTTAACACTTCGGAGGGTCTTAGAATATACTAGTGATGAAATTAATACTTCAACAAAAATGAAAATGTGCTGCTATTCAAATCAAACAAATAATGAACTACTGATCATGAAACCATTATCTCTGCTGCTTATCTAAATACAAAAAAGAAAAAAAAGTGAGTTAAACTACTGCACTTCAACAAATCAAACTAATCAATTCACTTCATTCATAGTCCGATAGCTCGCTAAGTAGTCTAAGCTATGGCTTTAGGAGATAACGTCAATGATATGAGCAAGTTGATATCTAACTATAGAAAAGTAAAACTAAAATCAAATCACATCATTCATAGTCCGATAGCTCGCCAGGTAGTCTAAGCTATGGCTTTAGGAGATAACGTCAATGATATGAGCAAGCTGACATCTAATTGCAGAAAAGTAAAACTAAAATCAAATCACATCATTAATAGTCCGATAGCTCGCTAGGTAGTCTAAGCTATGGCTTTAGGAGATAACGTCAATGATATGAGCTAGTTGATATCTAATTGCAGAAAAGTAAAACTAAAATCAAATCACATCATTCATAGTCTGATAGCTCGCCAGGTAGTCTAAGCTATGGCTTTAGGAGATAACGTCAATGATATGAGAAATCTAATATTTAAACTACCTAACAAAGCAAGTGAATAAAACTAAAATCAAAGTATAACTGGAATTAAAAAACTAAGAAAAGCAAAGTCAACAGAGAGGCTAATTCCATGTCACTAGTTATTGCAAAGATTGTATGAAAATGCCCGGGCCTACTCTATCCTGAAACACACAAACACTGATCAGCGTTATCAACAATATACAGAGCTGAAAAGTCATGTACAGAGATGAAATGTAAATACCATAGCAAATGAAATGTACACAGGTGGATAACTATGAAATATGTGCAATGGAAATAAGGAAACAATGCATAAAACTTTACAGCAATAAGGAAAACGAAACCTCAGCGTGTAGGAGCCCTCTGCATAGCCTCGGTCAATAGGCTATTAGTCCAGAATTATGCTTATGCAGTCATATAAAAAACAGAGTCTTCTTTATATTTCAAAATAGAGGAATAATCCTCTCGTTACCACAGTGGGGCTAGTGTCATGGCACAGTAAATTTAATAGCAAAATTACATCAACAAGGACTAACTATATGCGTATAGAAACGCGTTATTTATAACAAAAATTCATAACTGTTTTCCTGTGAAAGGTCTTTAACTGAAGACACGTAAAAGGACAACATCCGTAAACTTAGCATACTAGTTGTCGAGATTATTCAATCTATCAAGAGTGGCTGGATTCACATTGTGGGGCAGCCTACAGGTGTCAACATGACCCCAGGGATCTAGAGGCCACGAATCCTTCACGTGTTTGAAAATAGAGTCCGGCTACTGGAGGACTCCTTCGTTAGACCACCCTTTAACCACCGTTGACCATGGTTTTCCTTAATGAATCTAGCTAAACCAATAGGACCTGATCCATGTCTAGGTCATTCTTAACTTGCCCACGTGTCTTGTTTTCCCTTATGACACCTGCAACCTGGAGTTTAACAAAAACAGCTGCGAAAAGTTGAATCAGTTGCGGAAAGTGGCTACATTCCGCAGCTCATGAGAAAAATATAATTCAAATATCAAACACAAAAAAATAGTTAGAAAACCATTTCAATGCTCTTTTAGAATCAATATGCAATGTTTTTTGATAGCTTATGAGGTCCAGGTGACGGGAAAAAGTCTAGGAAAGTGTGTAGAAGATATGTAGTTTCAGGGCTCAATAGTTATATGCGTCTGTTGAAAAAATAAGTACCCTTCAATTGGGATCATTTTGTGCAAGCTTCATTTGATGCTCTAAAGGAATCCCTAATAAAAGCATCATTAATGTATGCTCTTGATTATCAAAAAGACTTTAACATATATCTCGTTGCGGCAGATACGACCATCGCAATGGTTTTAGTTCAAGAAGACAATGGAATCGAACATTCTATCTATTATTTAAGTCGAAACTTAAATGATACGAAAAGAAAGTACTCCTATGTTGAAAAGATGGCTCTCGTAGCTATTCAAGTAGTACAGAGATTTCGACACTATGTCCTCTTTCAAAAAACTACCATTTTGTCAGATTGCAACCCCATGACTTACATCTTGTCGCGAAAGTTGCTTGGGGGAAAATATTAGAAATGGATAGAAATTTTGCAAAATTTTGATATGGAATTTGTAAAATCCAAATCAAAGAAATCTCTGGTTTTCGCGGAGTTACTATGTGACTTCCCATCATCGTCCAACGATTCAACATCCAAAGCAACAATCGTGGATGAATCTTTGTTTCTGATATCTTCAAGTGATCCGTGGTATGGAGATATAATAATCTATCTCCAAACCCAAACATATAGGTCTAATATCTCTTGCTCAGAACAATGACATACTCGATACCAAGCAAAAAACTACATGATTGTCAGTGATACACTTTACCATCGTGATATCGATATAGTTCTGTGAAGGTGCCTCACCCATGAGGAGGTTGAAAAAGTCCTGAATGATTGTCATTTAGGAGCATGTGGGGGGCATTAATCTGCTTATTCTATGGCACAAAATATTTTACGAGCAAGATACTTCTGGCCAACAATGTTCAAAGATTGCATAACTGCAGTCAGAAGCTACCATGCTTGTCAAATCTTCAACTGCAAAACCAGAATACCACCCGCACCTCTACAGCCAATAGTTGTTGTTGGGTCATTCGCCAAATGGGGCATAGATTTCATGACATGTAACCCCACCTCGACCGGGGTCCATGGGTATATCATAGTCGTAGTTGACTATTTTATGAAATGGGCCGAGGCGATGCCTACATTAAACAACAACAGCAAAATGGATGCTCTTTTCTTTTTCAATCATGTAGTCTCCAGATTCGGTGTTACACAAGCTATAGTCACAGATCATGGATCACATTTCCACAATCACATGATGGTTGAATTGGCTGCAAAATTAGGACTGTCCCACGATATCTCTACTCCATATTATCAGCAAGCTAACAGACAAGTTGAGGCGATCAACAAAGTCCTGAAGTGCATGCTGCAAGGGATGATTGGAGTCCATAAACGAAGTTGGCACCTAATCTTGTACTCAGCCTTGTTGGCATACTGGACATCAGTGAGAAATACCACTAGGTTTACACCCTTTCAACTAGTGTATGGCCTGGAACCGATCTTACCAGTTCAGTGCGAAATTTCGTCCCTCAAGCTCGCAGTCGACCTTCTCCCCAGAACTTTAGAGGAGGAGGCTCATTGCTTGGAATTAATTCAACTGGATGAAACCCATAGTGATGCCACCTTGGCTAATGAAGCACATAAGAAACAAGTCAAGGCGTAGTTTGACAAGAATTTCAAACCTCGTGTCTTCTCAGAAGGTGACCTGGTCTTACTTTATGACCAGGAATCCAATAAATTGGTCTTACTTTACGACCAGGAATCCGATAAATTGGGAGCAGGTAAGTTCCAGTCTTTGTGGATGGGCCCCTATATTGTTAAGCATGTATTAGCAAAAGGAGCCTATGAGCTAGTAGATTACAATGGGATTCCATTATCGCAACCTCGAAACGGGTTGTACCTTAAGCATTACTATGCTTGACTCATCATAGTAACATCTTCATATGCTTTTGTTACATTTTTGTTTTTATTAAGAGTGATCGTTTTGGTTAGGTAATCCACTTTTGCATTTTTTTTCGGATGTCGAACCTATTGGAATCATTTGTTAGATACGCTGACAGAGCAAGTTCTAGTACGCGGAACCTATCTTCTGCAGCCTGGGCCATCTTTGATCCAAGCAATGAGTTAGTGAGTTTTAGAGGGGTATGTATTGGTCGATCAACGAACAACATCGTTGAATATATCATGTTGATAGAGCTCCTCTCTGATGCCATCGCACATGGCATACGTTGACTTGTCATCAAGCTAGAATCACAACTCGTCATTCTACAGCTCACCAGCATCTATTTCGTTCGGAATCCAGCTATCTATCATATGTTCCTAAGGGTCAAGATTTTGGAAAGGTATTTTGATTCTATTCAATATCAACACATTTCCAAAAACTTAAACACATTAACTGATTCATTAGAAAATTATGTGTTGGGTAGACATTTGCAACATTTACAAAAGAAAAGCATTTCATCAATATTTGCATCACGATCATATAACTTAACCAAAACAAAGCTCCGAAAATAAAAAATATATATAATTGTTTACAGTTTGTACATAGTGTTCTGTGTCCAAGACAATATCGGTTATATGACCCAAAAACTCAAAATGCAAGGGGGCACCCTAGTCTAATGGTGTTGGTGATAACAAGTCACCGCCTGTGCAATCATGCGTAAAAGCCTAGTCCATCGGCTCGGCACGCTAATGGTATGGCGTTGTAATCTCAGAGGTAGCTCGTCGATCCTCACATCTTGTATACTAAGGGTGAGACCCCCGGTCTAATCCTACAACACTGCAAGAGTCTCAGCAACATCCAGCTCGTGAAGGACAGCCCTCCCTACAACCTCTCTTACTGGAACGGCAGTTGCTGCTCTCAGGCGCACTGCTGGTCGCACTGCTCTGATAGCTGCATAAACACATGAGTTTTGATTAGTCTTTATAAACATTTTAAAAGCACAAGAACATTATAAAAGCAATAAACAGAGATATGGTCAGATATTTTTACCTATGACACCCCACTGCTTGCCAGCTGGCACCACCAAATCTGGCTCACCCTGGAAATCCATCCCAACATGCGGACACTTGGCATAAACCATTTGCTGACAGTTGAACCACTCGAAGAAGGCATCAGAGAAGGAAACCTACAATTGACCAGCATGTTTGGCCATAAGGTCAACCCATCTCTGCATCCGTGGCTCATTCGGTGGTGGCAAACCGAGTGAGATATATTGTGGCTGCATTAGTGGGATCTTCTCCAAGGCGAAAGCAGTTAGAATATAACCATAGCCAAAGTTCTTGGATCTTTCATTTTTCACCTTGGTAATCTATTCTTTTATCACCGAAAGTACTGCATCACACCAGTTAAATACCTTTGGTTTGAGGCATTCCAAGGCGTACTGCATATAGGACTTGTTAGCCAAGTGAAGGGTCACGCTACCAGCTAATCTAGCAAAGGTGAATTAAATAGTCCTCAAGGACTGGTTAGTCTCATCTCGGATACTGATCTTGCCATTCCTGCTCAACTGAGATCCTTCTCTATAGTATCAGCGAATATAATCCCTCATGGATTCACCCCCATGGGCAGAACCTAATAGTGAGAGAGGGGCACCTCGCCTCGATAAACTGATCAGGAAGTAAATGTCCTCAACAGTCAAAGGGATGGATTTGCCTCTAATCTAGAACACTTGGTTGGTAGCGTCCCATGCATCAAGGAAATATTGCAACAAGTTGATTTGTTTTCTCATGCTAGATATGCGGAAGAACTTGAGCAAGCCACAGTTCCGTAATGCAGTTACCATACCTGGATCATGTAAGGTAACCATGTCCTCTTTTTCATGCTCATGTTTATGCCATGTAACAACCATTTTTCTCTGATGAATCTTTGAAAAACAAACAAGAGAAGAATTAGGATCCTAATTTGGCAAAAAAAGGGTAAAATTTCCATGAAAAATCAGTGCAAAAGTTTACCTCCTTGTGCCCATCGAACCCTAGCTGTGTACTGGTGGGATGCATACTGACTGGCCAATAGCCAACCTAATATTCATCACACCTTTCGATGTATACTAGGTATGATGGGGACAGAACGAATTTTTCAAACCCTAAAGGCTCGGAAAAGTAGGAAAACATGCTCAGGATTCACAAAGGAAAGAATGCAATTGAAGAGCTCAGGTTTAACTCCTACCTAGTCTAGACGGCGCTGAAAATCATCCACAGAATCTCCTGAAATCAGTTGATGAAAATCAAGGGGGAAAACACCTCTAGAGCTCCAATAATCCCAAATTCAAATGAAATGGTAAAATGAGGGGTAAAAACTACTTTTAAGTTACTTTTCACATAATTCAAGTAGAGTATTAGTTTTTAAACTCATTTTTCAAGCATGTATTCTCATTTCTAATCAGTTTGATGGATCAATTGAATAGGAAGTATGACCATCAAAAGCACATAGTGTTAACGATGAATCAAATATCAATGACCATTATCACGATCAGTTTTACGCGAAGTTCAAGCTCGTTAAAAAATAAACCTAGCAATGAGCATATGTTCCACCAGAGTTTAAGCTCATTAAAAAATGAACCCACCTTTGGTAAATAACCATTGCGATCGCATTATCATCAAATTTTGAGCCTTGGTCGTGTTCTTAACATCACCTCCTCTCTTTTTTAGCCGATCATATGCCTCCA
>APFE030790610.1:0-11830 GCA_000404065.3 Pinus taeda
TATGTATGTATGTATAAAATTGAATAAATTCTAAAAAGAAAATACAAATAATATAAATCTATAATTAGGATACAAAAAATTGATTGTATCCAAATTATGCCCTCAAGATAAAATTGTATAAATCCACATTTGCAAATGAATATGACATTTTCATTAAATATAAGGGTTGTTACTAAATAAATTCATAGGTTAAGTAAGGGATTTTTGTTAAAAATCTTTTTCCTATACACCTTATATTAATGGTTCATGGAATACTTGGAATATTACAACATTTCTTCTATTTTTATATTTTGAATACTATATTATCATCAAACATTTTAGACTAATTAAACTCGATCTCCCAAATAATTTTAGAGAAATGAAGATCCTTCAAAGAATATAGGATTTATGTAATGTATGTTTACTTATGAAGCATGTCAAAAATACATGTTAAATCAATGGCAAAAGAAGAAATATCCATGAAGACTCACACATTAATCCACTTTAATATGTATGGATTTATGTCTCTCATTCTTCGAAAGCTAACATGTATTATTATAATTTCATTGATAATTTGCAATAAAATAGAACAAATATATGTTTATGAAAAATATGGATGAAGCATTGTGTAACACTGCAATGTTTTATCTCCATGTTTGAAAAATAGGTAGGGTAGAAGATTATTTACTTTTCAAAAGAAATGGAGGCAACTAAATCCGTTGAACTTTAATTCTTTTTGAGTGATCCAGGGATGAGAAGACAATTGAAAATGGCTTACAATCAATATAAAAATGGAGTTGTATAAATAAAGAACAATTATATCATTGAGGCTACTAAGTATAGGATAAATGACCTATATTTTCCCAAGTGTCTTCGGCATAATCCTATAAAAGAAAAATTTATATTTTGAAGAGTTTTTTGTGAAATATGTTTAAAGAAAAAAAACTGAAGGAGGAATTCATTTGTATGAAACAAAATGTATCACATTTCTCTATATTTCAGCGTCTAGTATATATTCATGTTCGTATGAAAAAGAGGATAAGTAGGATTCAAGAAAAATAAATCATTGTAGTGAATCAATATGTGAATTTTTATTAGGATGCATGCTCCTCAAGATCACAGTAAATTCCTTTAGTTACTCAAGGGAGTGAGAAGGACGTTGTCCAAGAATATGATATCAATGTAAAATATGGGTTAGATCTAGAACCACAAAAGGAAAGTTGAGTAAACACTACATATTTACCCTTTCATCCTAGAAGATTTAAATATGGATGTAATTATTGATGAAGTTAAGTATGCCTGCTAGGATATATTCTAACCATATTCAATGGAATTCTTCCATCGATGAGAATTCAAATTTTTTCAGAGGTGGTCTATTGTGATTCCTTAATGTGGAGTAGTGTTTGGGATATGGTTCATTTCATGCCATTATGGATTTATGTCGAAATTATGGTGCCTAAATTTTTTCAAAAGAAAGTGCGATGGATATTTAGAGGGAGAATACTCGTTTTGCTAAACTTATTTTCCTCTTTGAGAAGAAGTATTAACTTTCTTGTTTGTATCAAGGTGTTTACAGTATGCTATTGGTAAAATTTGTGTTATGTGGATTGAATGAGGAAATATTAATCCTTTTGATATAACATAAACTATTTTGGTTTCTCAACATTTAGAGTTCTTACTATAAATGGATGATTGTCGTTGATATATGTGCAGAGGTGTCTTGTGGCACTAAAATGATCTAGATTTCAGAAGATATCAGATGTTAAATTATCATCTACATTACATGCATGACGTTGATGATAGGATCTTAACATGCACTAGGATAAGTGGACATCCCACTAGGACCATCACAAGGACACAACATAGTCTAGGATGTTGAGTGGCTCTATTGAGGGCTTCTTACTTGTAGAGTGTAATACATGGATTTTTTTTTTTAAATTAGGATATGCTGAGGAGCACTAAAGTTTGGAGCCTTTTTATAGAGAGAACAAAACCATGTAATGAGGAGTGATTGAAATGTGGAGCCTTAACTTGGAGACCCCACAACTTTGGAGGTGGATTCCAACCACCACTTTATGCTTGTATATATTCAATAAATTACTATTGATGTGGATATACCCTAATAACTTATATTAGGTTTTTGTGCACTTTGTCCATTTTATATGGTTGTGATAACTCACCTATCTTATAAATTGAGGAGAGTGTCCCCATTCTTGCAACTTTATCACTATATAATCCATGTATTTTTGTTGTAACCATATTGTCGTCATTTTATTTTGTGATGCAAGGGTTAAATATTGTCTAGATGATGGTCACTAGGGATTGCGTGAGATAAAGTTAAGAAAAGTATTGCAACACTAGCATTTACATATTGCATGACCTAATATTTGTGAGACAAATCATTGGAAAATAACTCCAACATTTGATGCTAATGGAGATTGTGTCATACAAGTTAAATATCCTTTAGGACCTATTTTATGAAATAAAACATTCCAACTGTGAAATTATTTATTTGATGCTATCTTTTAGTGGAGGATTTTAAGGTCCTAGGATATCTTAGCGAGATTCCTTGATAGCCTACAATATTGTTGGCTAGAAATTGCAGATGGTAGATGGTCTAGCTAGGACATGGAAGGACCTACTGTCTTTGCTAGGGTGGACTAAAAAGTATTATTGTAATAACTTAGAATGTCTAAGACATTTTTTTATCTTAATTTATGTCGTAATGTGAATTGTGCCCTTGTTATCTAAAATTGTGTGTTGCATTTCTAATGATTCCACCTATTTTCTTATTTATAGTAGAAAAATAGGGTATCATGAAATTGAGAGTGATGTGAGCAAGGGCCGTAACAAACTCTCCATATCAGCATCCAACATCACACGAAATCTTAATATTTATTGTATTAACCATGGTGAATCAATTACCATGTTCAACAACAATTATGTCATGATCACATTCATTCATTTGTAACTTTTACCAGTTAACATAGAACAAAAATGTTTTGAAGGATTTAAATTCATATTCCACTATATATTGCAAATAATAGTATTTATTTTGAGAGTGTTTTGGATGTCTATCACTTCTTAAGGAAGAATTAGTAACCTAAAATACTTCGAAAATCCCAATATTAGAAGTTTTCATCTTTTCCTCCAACTTTTTGATGTAGAATTTGTGGACATTACACCACATAACCTTGTAGTGTTTTAATTGTGTAATGTCATGCATATAAAAATGCATTCTCAATTGATAAAAATATTTATACCTATAATTGATTGAAATTAAAAAAAATAGACGATATAAATCAATATAATATTAAAAATAGATAAATAGTATGGGTGGACATGATACCCTCTTTATGTTTTAAACTATTTTATAAATCAATCTTTTTCTCATTATTATTGGTGTCTACCTCACGTTCAACTTCATTGACTAATATAGTCACACCATGTCGTGATAATTTACCATAAATTTATTTTTTCCATCAGTCAATCCATTCCATCATCCAATCAATGTTTTTTTTTAATGTATAAGTGTAATGCATCCTACTGTCATCCAAATATACTAAAATAAAAAATTAACATATAATTAGATACTAGAGTATATCTTCATAATAATGGATTATGTAGAAAGACTAAAAATTAAATAAGTACCATATAACTAAAAAATGTCCAATGCATTTTAAGACTCCCCCATGTGGTTGCATGTCACATTCCTCATTCCACATTTACCCAATAGGGGATCCCCTTAAGATGGTGGAGATTTAAGTCATGAATTAAGATCCAAATAGACATTCAAGTAATTCATATTGATAGCCACCCAATTGCATTGAAAAAACATCATGAAGTGAGGCTCACGGAGGTTACTGCTACTAATTCGACCTTAATTATAATTAAGGATGGTTGTCTTGATACCCTCAAGCCATGTAAGAACATGTGAATTTATGTTAATTGATGAGGTGATTTTTTATTACTTTCAACAAGATGATGGGGGTGGGAGTAGCTACATTGGTTCAGGCATGGGACCTAGGGATTTATGTGCTCGAACTAGGGATCAACTGAGAATTAATATGGGAAATACTAAGTTGTATAAGGTATAAGGTGATTCTAGGATCATTCCAACCTTGTCTAGTCAAAGGACTCATTTGACTCTTTAAAAGAAGTTTCCTTTTGGTTTTACAATACTAGGTGGTAGAAAAAATAGTGCTCTTGGTCAAATGATACACACTAGAGAAACAACGAGATGTACTAGGAAATATTTTTCACAGAGGGGTATGTCAATGGTTTATACATCACTAAGCTAACTTCACTATATATGTCTTGATATCATCATCTATGTATTCATCTTCATGGGGGTTAAGAACTACCATAGTTCACCAATATTGGCCTTATTCTTAATTAACCATGGACATTGGATCTTTATTTTCTTGATTGATATTACGATTGTTTACAAGGTTTTGGTTTATTCCAGGGTTTATGACTTGGTGATGCGGCGAATTTTGTTAGTGGGTGGACTAGAATACATAGATCCATCTAGCATTAATTGGTTGTCCTCGTTTTATAAGGACCTTGAGTTTCTAGTGTTTTGATGGAGGGTTTGGTGTGTTTATCGACTTAGGTTGTGAATGTTAGCCCTAACCACTTATATATGTCTATGATGTACATATTTGGGTTGTGGGGGTATTCTATCTGGGTGTATTGATTTATTTTATGGAAATAGTTGTTTGGTTTGTAAGAATTATTTTTATATAGCTTGGAGTTCAATGCTTTATCGATGAGGTAGGGCCAGAAATGGAACTATAGATAGGGCTCAACAAGGATGATACCTTGTGGGAGATTCGGGCATGGTGAGACCCTCTACCCCATTGTAGCCCACACCCTTAGTATTTAGGACTTATTTCCTTGCAATAAAACCTTATTAGGCAATTTTGACATATCACTCAACCTATGGAGAAACTGAACAAAGACTGACATGAAGACAAGAATACAACTGTTAGTGTCATGAATGAGTTGTAAAGAAACCATTCACATATTCTGTTGGGCTAGCATGGAAAGGGTACAATGGCTCTTATAACATAAATTGGATCACTTCGAAGGGACACAGGCTATATGGCGAAGCACATCCACTGTGACATTAGGCCTCCTCCATCACCATGATCTAGATTGGAGCATAGTGCCCATGTAAAGTCATATTATTTGTAATTGTATCTAGGAGAATCTTGATATTGAAGGTATTATAATATAATGTGTCTTTTTTGTTCTAGTTAAAAAATTATTTTTGGTAATTGGCTATAAGTTTTGGTAATTAGCTACTGGTCAACAAATAGGGTATGGGTGAGGAAAATAGGATCATAGAAAATTATATAAACCGATGTAATCTTATGAAATAATAAAAGTTCTCCAATTAACAAAAAAGGAAAAAAAAACGTCTATAGCCATGCAAGAACGATCCCTAGTTTATAAATAATGATACATGTGGAAAATGTTAATGACTAAACAACTGAATGGAATGACATAAATAGGGGGCTAAACCTATTACAAACATTCATTGGATTAGAAAGTTTTTCTATTATATTTTATTTTAAACAAAAAAGTAAAAAAATAAAATAAAAATCATAAGTATTTAAAATATATATATACATATGTGGATTGACCAATTATATGCATTTGTGAGTTAGATTGGTATAATATAATGAAAGAGGATGCATTCTCAATATATAATTTATATTTGCAAATGAATTTTGGTTTCAAATATATACTTTCATAAAGTTAATGGATATAATTGGATTCAAAATTTTAAATAAATTATAATGAAAAAATGATAATTTAAAAATAATTTCTACAATCACATTAACATTCTTGTAAAATTTATAAATTAAATTTATGTTTTAAAGATTTTTTTTATTTAGATAATGTTCGAGACTATACATGTTTTGTTGGAAGCTTGTAAAAATATGCCACTAAATAAAAAATTTCCCTTGTACTCTTATGAAACCAAGATATAGACTAAAAAACGTATATCATATATGGGAACCGACCAATTTCTAGTTTCATTTATGATGTCATTAATCATTGAAGTATGGATAAATGCAACATTAAGAGAAAATGAGATCAAAAACCTTTCAATACTTTTTATAAAAAATTTATAAAATATAACATCAATAAATGGAATTAAATATTAAAATATATTGATTGCATGATTGGTGCTCTACATCCTCATATAAGGGAGATGTGTAATTACTAGATGCTAGATTTAATTATTCTCTCAAGGGTATTATTTTTATCTTTGTCTCAAGCATATTTTTCAAACATTTAGCTACACATGTGATTATTTCATTCCATGAATTGTAGCACTAATTTGTATTGTTTCATAGTCATAGAGATATGGATATAAATAAGATATACCATCATTGAAAATATAGAAGATTCTTGTTGAGATATAGAGAAGTTCTTAAAAATTATTTGGCGAGCCAGTAACTTATTAACTAGTGCTTTCATTTATACTACTATGCTTGATTGCACCAAGAATAAAAAAAACACAATCTTTTGAGTGGTGTAAAACTTCTAGGAGACTATGGATCTTTGAACTCAATGGCTACTGATTATGTGTTGTGACCAGATATCTGCCTCCTACCAATAGAAGTTGCAGAGTGAGAGAGTTTACCAATCATATATCTATCTCTGATACCAATAATATATCTATGTATAATGGATACAACTGTAGAGGGATTAATAGAGATGTAAACATGCATCTTCACCTAGAAAGTAAAATGTAGGGATTGTTTGAGGTAATGAAAGTTAATTTCCACTTTGTTGTTTTAAACTAGTCATAAATCTAGTTTAGTTGAAATATCAACATAGAAATGAATTTTCTACCCTTTCTTTAAAGGATGAATTTTGTGTTGAAATATATTTATGTTAGTACAAAATAATATAATACCAAACAAAACACTTTATTTTATCTCTCTTCTCTAAAATAATTAACAACTATATTTTCAACGTTTTTGGTGAAGAAAAGGTAAAGAAAATATCTTCTTAGTTATTTATGTTTTTATTTGAATTATAATTTTGATCGTTTACTTCAATCCAAAATTCATGAATATCGTTGAAATTATAATTTCAAAATAATAAAATATCAAGTTAAACATTTATACGTTTATTTAAAACTAAACAATATTATCTAAAATTACATAATAGTTTATGCATTTTGGTCACCATTTAATGTTGCAAGTAAAACAAATATGAGGAATATTTCCTTCTATGTATCAGTATTAATCATATTATTTATATGATTTTATGTGATAGACACAATTATATTTAACACCCTTAACATTATCATAGGTATATAACTTAATATTAAATGTTAGGAGACATCAATTCATTCTTTATAAACATCCATACAATCCTTATAATACATATGGTATAAAAAAAACCCCAGATGCATCTTAAATTTCAATCTATTAAGCTAATAAATTGATTACACCTTTCTAGTTGCAAAACATTCCCCAAGTTTTGCACCCACAAAAGAGGCTTGCACCTTGAAATATTTGATCTAAATTTAGGGTAGATCTACGTTTTTTCACCTACATGATAAATTATATTGTGTTTCTTATAAAGTTCTAGTGGAAATGATAAAAACAAAGTTGCTAAAAAAATACAACCTCGAAAACAAATCTAAAATGCAAACGATGAACTCTTCGTTGAAAGGGAATCGATATCATTATGAAATATTTGTAATATATTCATTTAAAAATATAAAAATAAATATTACTCAACATCAAATCTTCAAGTGTTACTTACAAAAAATGATCTAAATATGTTTACACAAATATCATTGAGGGTAAAATAAATAACTAGAAAAGTATTCCTCCATAAAGTCACACATGATCAATAAGATAAATGTATAGTAGATAAACCAAGTAGAAAAATGATTTAAAGTAAATAAATTTCTAGGAAAAGATCCACACAATAGACATTTCATGGTGTGTAATCATATATATGACCTAGAGAATCATTAACAATGTAAGGCCATTCCTTTGCAAAAGATATATTCAACCACACAAATTTACATAAGACAGATAAAATGATATTGACACAAAGGAGTTTTTTTATAAAGAAATCTAAATATCTCCCAAAAGGAAAATGTTTGCTACACAGTGAAATTAAAAAAACATTATTTATAAACAAACAAATTAAATAGAACCCTATTTTTTCCCTTTCTAAATTAAAGTTGTTAATGATCTGTTCAAACAATGTAAACAATAATACATTATATATAAAAATTTCCTATCCTACCGTGAAAATAAAATATACAAAAACTAGAGTTAGCATCAAATGAATCAAATGAAACCATAGAGTTGTTTTTCATCTCATTTACAATTTTCAATGATCGATTCAAACAACATACAACCCCCTTGTCCTCTTCCTCATCTCTGAAAATTCTATGAGGAAAATAACAAAAATTTTGAAGATTCAACACTCCAAAGGTTTTAGCATAAATTCATGGTTCTCGTCATTGGAGTTACGGAATAGAGATTCATGAGCAAAGATGGGAGATGCTATTTCAAAAAATCCTTTTTGCAATAAATGCAATGAGAATATTACTTCAGATTCTTAATGAATGCCAAATGTGTATGAATATTTTGAAAGAACGTTGAAGGGTCAAAATAGGCTCTCCCTCATTCGATCCCTTTGTCCCTCTCTCATTCTCTCTCCATCTCGCTATATCTCTTGCTATTAGCTGTCACTCCTGTCTCTCTAACACATTATTTCTCAATCACTCTCTCTGACTCTTATTATGTCTCTCTCTGACTCTGTTTGTGAAATTTTATCCTTTTCTATATCTCTTTTTCAATATATCACCTTCTATATCTCTTTCTTATGATCCCTTTCCCCCTGTCCCTCTCTCTCTTCCTATCTCACCCTGACTATCTCTTTGTCTCTTGCTCGATCCATTTCTACTTCCTCCCCTCTTGGCCCCTGTCTCCTTCTCTCTCTCACCATTCTCTCACTTTGTCCCCCTTTCTCTTTATATTTCCCTCTCTCATTACCTCCAAATATTTCTCTTTCAAACTCTCAAAATGTCTCTTTCACATACTCTCTGACATTATATCGTCCTCACTCTCTTTGTAAAACTCTTCACCTCTCCCCCTCTCTAATTCTGCCACTCATATTTTCTTACTTCCTCTCTCATTCTCTCTCTTTTTTATATCTCTCTCTCCCCCTATCTATATCTCTCTACCTCATTCTCTCTTTTTCGATCTCTCTCTCCCGATGTCTCTCTCACATTCTCTATCCTTGTCTCACTTTCACTGCCTCTCTTCCCCCTTCCCTCTCCCACTTGCACTATTTCTATATCTCTCTATCCCTCTCTCTCTCTCTCTCTCACACACAATATTCCCAAATCTCTCTCAATAAACCTCCCCCCTTCTCTCTATCCCCCTCTCCCTCTCTTTTTGTTTCCCTCTTTCTCTCTCCCTTTCTCTATGTCTCTTTCACACCTTCCCTCTTTCCATTTATTTCTATATCTCTCTCCCCCTCTCTCTTTTTATGTCTCATCCTCTTTCTCATTCTCTCTTCCCCCTTGACTTTCCCTGCCTTAACATCTATCTCAGTTGCTGACACTTTCTCTCTTTGAGCCGCTCTCTCTCCAATTCCCCGCTCTCGATATGTCTCTCTCCCTCTTATTGTTTCCTCCCTCCCTCACATAATCCTAAGCCTAAAACACAAATCTTAAATCTAATTTATAAACTTGACTTGACTTAACATTACTTAGCATTAAGTGAAACTTATTCTTTTAATAAATATATATGGTCATAATATACAATTTTATAGACATTATAAACTTGAAATCTATTTGAAAATATCAATAAAAGAATCAAACCCCATAATTCTATTTAAAGTGTAATTTAAAAAAAAATAAAAATAAAGATATTCATTCTAGCAATTTTTATTAAAAAAATACATTATAATATGAGTATTTTTAATAAAATAATAACTATACAATATTTAAGTGCATGTCAAATAAATATACATTTCCATACATAAAAAGAGAAGGATTCACAAAAAAAAAAAAAACATCTCACATAAATATAAAAAAAAAAAAAATTAATATTGACTTACAACAAAAATATATATTTGATCATAAACACAATCGAATGCTATCATAAACACAATTGAATGTGCTTGCATGTTAAACAAAACTAAACTGAAACTGATAATGGAAGAACTATTTAATGAATGTTGTAACAAGGCACAAATAGATACTCCATTTGTAAAAACAATTTAATAAAGACTAATTCAGGTAGTCACCTGATCTCATTTGGTCTAGTTTGGTTTGGTTTGAGACAGAAGGTCAAACTTGCCCAATGACACAATATAAGAAGAAATTGAAGGCATCTACCACCATAGAGCCATCTTTAAGCACAAATTTAACATGAGCTGACACAGATCAAATTTCGTGTGCAAACTTTTTTATAGTGTAAAATACAATGTGTTTGCTTAGTGTTTAAATTGTATTTTTGAATGATCAACAGAGTATACATATAGGAACAAATAAATTTTTTTATATATACATCAGATGTATATCTAGACATTTTTTCAAGCAAATTAAAGTAGTTTTTATTATTAAATATATTTTTCAGTATATGCCCATATTAATTCTTGTTAAAATATTTTATTGGTAACCCACATTGAATATTTTTTTATATACAACATTAGAATGTTTTATTTTAGGAAATTTATATCTCTATATAAATATATATGAAGTTCATATCCACATAAATTACTTGAGATAGATCTTCAAATAGTTTATTTAAATCTCTTGTTGAAATATTTTTGAAAAGTAAAAGATTTAAAAGTGTTACTCATATATTTTTTTACTTCTATTGATTTATTTTTATGAGAGGCTAAATTATTTTTCTCTTTAAAACATAATTTTAAATTTTAAATTTTATTTTAAAAGGGGACCCACCAAGAAATGAACTTACAAATCCCCCTCATACAGGCTTTAGAATAAGCCTCGCTACTAAACTAGCCTCTTAGCTTAATGACAATATTGCTTTAGATTATCAATAAAGAGGAGACTTGTCTAAATATATTGAGAGAAGAAACTAAAAGGTACCTCGACATTCCAAGAAATTTAAGTTTCAAAGCTTCATTTCTATCAATTTACAAATCCATCCCTTACCATGTAAGCATAGTTGCGGAGAATCAAGTAATACTTAGACATAGAGCTAGATTCTAGGCTTAACTGAAACTCAAAAGAATGACTTCATCTAAATATAAATACATAAATGCATACTTGTTACAACCTTAAAAAATGTGTTAACCCACACACATAAGTTATTGTAGTGCTTGTATATGTGTCTACTTAAAATGTTTTTATAATCTTTTCTCTTTTTGCATTTTCTGAAGTTGGTTGATTGTATTATAATAATTGGTCCATAAGTTTTAGTTCCTTCTTCATTTTCTCATATGGTTATTTTTGGTTTTTTTTTTTAGCTTAATCAAATATTATTTTTTGTTTTAAATAAAAATATATTCTTATTAAAAATAACTAATTTAAAACATAATAATTTTATTTGAGCCATTTATGTATTTTCATTTTTATAATGTAGTAACTTTTTTAATGAGTATAATTATATTTTAAAATTCAATTTCATAAAAAAAAAAATTAATATACTAAAATATGTGTTTTAAATATTTAAGAAATTACAAATTAAGAATTCATATTATTACTGAATTAATACTGAATATTAAATTTTAATTATAATTAACATAAAACATATTTTTGAATATCTTTAATAATAAAATTAAAATTAATTTTATTATTTAATTTAAAAATAAACCATAC
>APFE030790628.1:5887-45136 GCA_000404065.3 Pinus taeda
AAGGTAGAGTTAAATGCGTCATACATTCGCCCACTTGTGCGACACTCTTCAGTGATCTGGAGAAGCTCATGCCCAAGTATGTCAAAAAATGCTATATAAAATTCAATTGACCAACCATCTGGTCCTCGGCTCTTGTCCCTCTTGAACCACTTGATAGTGGCCTCTAATTCCCCCATGGTTACCGATGCGAGTAATCCATCTCCTGTATCATGGTCCACAAATCTGGGGAAGTGTCCTGAAACCTTGATGATCTCAGCTAGGTTAGCCTCTGGGGGGGCTCGGAATAATCTACCAAAATGGGAGACACCAAGGTTGGCCAAATGATGGAAAGTCTTAGCTTGTGTGCCTTTGTCATCCGCAAGATGCCAAATGGTATTGATAGCTCGTCGCCCATTAGCAACATGATGGTAAAACTTAGTATTTTCACCACCCTCCAATAACTAGATAGCCCTACTACAAAGTCTCCATATTTCCTCTTGGTCTTTCAAGATCCTATTCCGCTCCAGCTCTAATTTGACGAGTCTTTCTTTTGCCTAAGGGGTATCAAACCCTCGACTTTTCTCGTCCCCCAATTGTTCGAGCTCCAGTTCCGTGTCCCTCAGGATTTGCGCATCCTTGATCCTCTTGTCCTTTGCCTAATCAATAGACTTTTGTTTCAGGGTTAGCATTTTATATGCAAATTCAGCAGAGGCCGATTGTCCTAGATGGGGAGTGCAGTTCTTCCAATGCTTTGTAACCATCTAGATATAACTATCATCTTTGAGCCGATTGTTAATGTCTATCAATTATGTTAACTATTATCTGGATATATCCATTTGAGTGCCGACCGCAAGAGTCTCCTGTAGAAAAATAATGTCTACCAATTTCGATTCCAACATCCGTCGGAAAGCTAGTTTCTTTGCTGGGCTAGCCAAACCTAGACAATTGAAGGAGATCCCCTTCATGGGAGACCAGTGGGAAGGGAGGTCAATGCTCTAAGGTCCTTGTCTATGGGTTGCTGTCAACCTTGTGCCACATCTAGTCTAGCCTGGAATATGGCTTTTGGCATAAAAGAGTGTTTGCCTTGAGAGGTTCTGGAATGTGGGGCCGAGGGGGTGATACCAATGCCACTACTGTCTCCCGGGGTAAAGCGGGTTAGAGACCGAAGGTTGTAATTGTGACCCCTACTTGATTCAGAGGATGGTTCCGCGGGGGAGAGGGAATCCGGGAATCTAGTAATGGTAGGGGGGTGGGGGAAAATGTGGGGGCAGAAGGGGCCAAAGTGCAAAGAACAGAAGGGGTACAAATAACAGGTACAACAACACCACTTGCAGAACATGGAATACAAACAGATGATAAATAAGGGAGAGATGGAGGTAAAGAGAAAGTACCCGAGATAGAGGCAACTGTCGCCCAATCGCACGAGATTTGGTGATACGTGGGGATGGGGGGCGAACATGCTCCATGCGAGCACCACGAACCGCCTTCGAGTCCATCTCTAGATCCACCTTGTGCTGAGCTGGTGCCTTACCACGTTGGTTTGCAACAGAATTACCAACAACAAGATCAAATCGGGCAACCGATGCAAAGCTCGATGCGAGGAGTGGACAATCTTTGTATAGGTGTCCAATCTTATGACACCTCCGGTAGCGATAAGGCACCCCCTCGTAGCCTAGTATCTGTACCCTGCAAGTGTCTCGCCAATGCAATTGCATATTTTCCTCCAGACCTTCCTAGGTGTCAAGATGAACCAGTACACACGCCATAAACATATTTCCAGATAGCATAAATGATTTATCATAATCCATGTGCTGTTCAAGGGCGTTCCCAATCCGTTTGAAAATGTCTTCTGACCAGAAGTGCAGGGGTAATCCAGGCAAACGAACCCAAATAGGCCCAGCCCCAAGGTGTTCTCTCTCGAGATTGAAAAGAGGGCTCCATCGTTTGAGCAGTATCGATGCCATCTCGATGTGCCAGTGCTTTGATAGGACCATGGGATAAAATCATGCCAATGGAATTGGAGGGCAAACCATCCTCGAGAAAGTGTAACAATCGATGGTAATTCAGTGAGGCCCTGCCCCCAAATCCCCAAGACCCATTGTCTCAGTCGCGTAGCCGAGTAAGCCCTACCTTTGACCCGACCCACCAAGACACGATTAGAGGTCTCCATCACATCCCCCATATGTATGTCGTCACCAAAGGTGAGTGAGATCTTCTTCGTACTAGCCTTCACCCCTTTGAATCTCTTAGGTGGTTGACCCGGTCGTCCAGGTGGGGGTGTGCTCGGAGGGATGGGGGGAGGAACCAAGTCAACGACCAAATGTGGAGCCCTAGACAAACCCAAGTGGGGAGGGGATGAATCCGGAAAGTAGCTGGAGGTGGAAGGGTCAGGTATTTGTGAAGAGGGAATGGAAGCAGATGGTTCAAGTGGATGGGGCGGAAAAAAGGACTACGTCTGTGGATGGAGGGTGTGAGAAGTCCCCGGGAGATAAGATGAAGGGGGATGCAAAGGGAGCTGGGGCGCTGGAGGGTTAAGGCAAGAGGAAATAAACTGCAGAGAAGCTGGAGAGAGCGGGGGTAAATCAGGGTCAGGGGGGTAAAAAACCGCCTCAGGAATGCTAGGGAACAACAACGAAGAAGTGGACGGCCTGGTCAATAAGTGAGGTTGCTGAGCCAGAAGCGAAAAAATCGGTAGTCCGGCACCGTGTAAACCCCAGGAGCACCAGTTAGGGTTGTAGGAATGTCCAGTGAAATACTTGTGGAGGCTGGCAAATGCAAAGTGAAGACTGACCAGTTGGTGTCTAATGCAAAAGGGTCCTAGGAATAATCAACAATATCCCCGTCCATGTTAATCGACAACTAACAATAACTGCCCTGGGCAAACCGTCAGTTGACAGATGCCAGGTCAGACAGGTAAACAGTGCAACTCGTCGTAAATGGGTTGTGTTGGAGTGAAAGGAGGAGCGTGGCCGGAGTGTGGGAGGGATAGGTCCATGGACATCAGGGTGTGAGTGTGCAATTAAGTTCTGAAACTAGGCCGCTGGGCAGGCTGCCATCGCTAGAGCTCCAAAACCCTAAGCGCCATCAGTTCCCACAGCGAAAAGAAGCAATCATGTAATCAGGGTCATTTCTCAACAAGCTTGCCATCCTCAAATTCATAACACTCTGAATATTGACCTAAAAGAAGGATGGATATATTAGTATGTGCTTGGAGACGGAAAACTTGGAGAACATAGTTCCATCCCATAGGGCAATGTACGTATGATAGCCAAAGGAAGATGTTTGCCCCTACAAGACGTAGACAGAGTGCTAGGGAATCGCTGATATAAATAAGTACCTATGCCACGACTTTGGGAAGGTTGAAAGGTGTAAATTGTATGGATCTACCCACTTCCCACGAAGGAGATACCCAATGCAGAAGTGTGAAAATTTCAAGTCTAAAATCCTATTGTAGCTACTGGAAATTCTACTTCTAATTGTTAATTAATTTAACAATTTATTTGCTACGACAAATACTGAATAAATCACATTGCAACCTTCACAAATATAACTGTAGAAAATAATAGCGCTGGAAACTGAGAAATATTCTACACACAAATTAACACAACTATTTTTGGACAAATGTCCTCGGAAAAACCGAACTTGGAAAAATCAGTAACAGTTGAGGGTTTTATATTATTATGCAACAGTGAAATTCTGAGTACACTCTATGGATGCTCCATTGGCTATCCAACTAGCAAGTATCTGACAAAAAACAATTAGAGAGAAATTTCTCTCACTCCACAAGCAATCACGACACTAGCTCCTCTAGAGAAACTAGCCATCCAAACCCTTGCGTAGGCCCTCCACGCAGTCCCAGTGCTGCCTCTCGCACGTGTGGCTTTGTTCAACGTTTGATTAAGCCGTCCTGCCTGTCTCTGCTGCTGGAAGTGACTCTCCTTGCCTCTGGAAGACTTTTGTGGCCTCTAGAAGCTAAATCGACCTCCTCTCCAGCTAAATCGAACTGTTCTGTTGAAGCTTCTGCGCAACCCTTGCACAACTTTTACGTGGATCGTGAAAACTTCCTCCGAATCACTGTCTCTGCTTCCTTCTGAAGCTCGAACTCTTCTGACAATTGCTGGCTCTTTGGAAAAATGAAACTCTCCAAGGAAATCGATCTCAAGTGTGTGTTCTCCATCTACCCATCGGATTCTTCTTATAATCTTTTGTTGGGACTCCAATGACCAATATTAAATCATAATCGATGGCTAATATCATTTCCTAGTCAATCCGTGTGAGTTTCTAGACGATTCACACCTTATCTCAATTAATATTGATTAATTAACCAAATTTCATAAGTTTAGACTTAGGAAATATTTAAAATAGGCTAATAATGTAATTGAGACACTTCTAGGTGGAATTTCCAGAAACAATTTCTGGGTTATGGAGAACACTTATGTTTTAGCCTCTCCACAAAGTTTCAAGGCAATAACACCTTCGATGCTACAAAAACTAACACTCCCTCTTAGCGAGGAAGGTGTTCTAGTGCCGCACCATTGTTACAACACCTTGTCTGCGTATCACCCTCTATCACGCTGCTGATGTCTGGCTACTGTGACTGATTGCCACTGCCCATCAACTACTGTGCAACTCTGATGTTGCATCTTTGTTGCTGTTGACACTGCTATACTGCTGCCAACTCTACATCTGCACTGCAACTCCCTCTCATCTGTTGCTGCTGCAACTGCAACTACTACAACTGAGAAGCATCTTAAATACTGAATCAACTGTGTCTGCTGCCTCTGTCTTCGGAGTTCTGACAACTACTAGCTTGTGCACTGTCCACTGAAAAGTCTGCGCTGCTGCTGACTCTGCTATTGAGCCTCCTGCTCTGCTATCAACTTTGTACTGCAGTCCTCAGCACCTGGCCACTACTAGTCTGCAATTGTCACTCGTGTATCTGATTGCAACACTTACAGTGATCCATCCTGCTACTGAATATTGTGGGTCCCCGTAGCAAGGTAATGATCCATGAGGAGGACACCTCAATGGACCCTGCCCAACCTCTACAACTTTGGGACTACAACGCCATGTTGCCTCACCTCACTCTTGGAGTTATAGTAGCAAGCATAGCGAAGTCCTCCTCTAGCTTGGAGGACAACTTGTTTATTTCCATGGACATTGCTACTTGGCCTTGCTTCTCCGACCTGTCCTTCTTCTTGACAGGACACTGCGTACTATAGTGACTAAGCTCACCACATGTGAAGCACTTTACCCTTGATGGTCCTTCTTCTTCTTCTTCTTTTCCCCTTGTCCCTAGCTAGGACCCTTTAATGCTAGGGCCGCATTTTCCTCTTCCTTTTCACACTTCACAGTCTTGCTGTTGCTTCCGCTGATGGTGCTCTTTACTAGAGCTCGCTTCAACTCCTCTTGTTGTAGATCGAACCACATCCTATCCCAAGATACTGTGGACACACACTTGCCACTCCTCTGAGACACTATTTAGTGCCAACTGTACAAGCTCTGTGGGTTGGGGTGCTTCTCCAACTACTGAAAGCTGATCACAATCCTCCCGAATCTTGGTGAGGGAGGGATCTATACCTTCACCCTTCTTGATCTTTATGGTTCTCGACTTTTCCTGGAGAAACATCTTTGCTGCTTAGAAGAACTGTGATATAGCTGGGAAAGACCATCCCACATCTCTTTGGCGTTATTCTTGCAAGATATATGTGAGACTATATGATTTCGGACTCCATCCAAGATCATTTGCTTCGCCTTTGCCATTTCTTTTCTCTACTCCTCTAGCTGATCTGCATCTTGGGGTATTGTCACCACATTATCTATATCGGCTTTCAGGCCATATTCATCTAGAAGGAAGGACATCCTAGCCTTCCAGAGGATATAGTTGGAGGCTCCTGCCAACCTATCCTGATCTCTAAGCCTCGCTGTGGTCATCTCTAAATTTGGTCGAAAATCTCCCTCTTTCCCTTTGCTCGACTGCTGAATCTGCTATTCACACTCCCTTCTAGAGTGAAAAGATCTACTCATAGCTATTGCCAATTTGCAACTGGAAAAATTAGCTCTCTAAAACTCAAGATCCCCTGAGAAAAATTTTCCCTATGCGTGTGTTATTTCTCTTCCACTCGACGCTGATTTTGCTACTGCAAATTGTTGCGGAGCCCTTTGCGCCCAAACAAGGAATTTGCTCAACGAAAATTCTGAGTTGCCTTTGCCTGTTGGAATCACTCAACTGACAAGATGAATTTTTTTGCCAACCTGCATTGGAAAATCGAACTTCCCAAGCAATTTGATCTGCCTGGCTTAGGCTCTGTGCAATCTTCGAAAATTTGTCCTGCTACTCCCTCTGAACAACGAATTTTTGCGTCTGCTTTTGAGCTTCCCCACCTCATCAATCATGCTCTGATACTGTGTCAAAATATCAAGTTTGAAATCCTATTGCAACAACTGCAAACTATTCTCCTAATTGTTAATTAATTTAGCAATTTATTTGCTACGGCAAATACTGAATAAATCACACTGCAACCTTCACAAATAAAATTGCAGAAAATACTAGTGTTGGAAACTGAGAAATATTCTACACACACAAAAATTAACATAGTTATTTTTGGACAAATGTCCCCGGAAAAACCCAGCTTGGGAAAACCAGTGCAACATTTGAGATATTATTATGCAACGATGAAATTTGAGTACAATTTATGGATGCCCCACTAGTTATTCAATCAGCAAGTATTTGACAAAAAACAGTTAGAGAGAAAATTCTCTCACTCCAAAATCAATCCCGACATTGGCTCCTCCAGAAAAACTTGTCGTCCAAACCCTTGCGTAGGCCCTCTGCGCAGTCCCAGTGCTGCCTCTCACACGTGTGGCTTTGTTTAGCCTCTGATCAAGCCGTCCTACTCCTACCTATCTCTGCTGCTGGAGTGACTCTCTGGGCCTCTGGAAGGTGAATCGACCTCCTCTCCAGTTAAGTCAAATTGCTCTGCCGAAGCTTTTACGCAGCCTTTGTGCAGCTCCTGTGCGGAATGCTTGTGCCACTTGCTGCTACATCATCGGATTTGGAAAAATTCCTCTGGATCATTGTCTCTACCCCTCACTGTCTCTGCTTCCTTCTGAAGCTCAAACTCTTCCGACAACTGTTAGCTCTCTGGAAAAATAGACTCTTTGAGGAAATCGATCTCAAGTGTGTGTTCTCCATCTATTCTATCCATCGATTTCTTCTTATAATCTTCTGTTGGGACTCCAATGGCCAAGATTAAATTTTAAATCGATGGCTAAGATCATTTCCCAGTCGATCTGTGTGAGTTTCTAGATGATTCACACTTTATCTCAATTAATACTGATGAATTAACTAGATTTCCTAAGTTTAGACTTAGGAAATTTAAAAATAGACTAATAATTTAATTGAGACACTTCTAGATGCAATTTCCAGAAACGATTTCTGGGTTATGGAGAACTTCCCCTCAGAGCTCTCTCTCTGCGCCGTCTCTCTTGTTGCTTCTCTGCCTCTCTACTATGTATTCTCGGCTTTGGATTGAAGTCCCTTTGCAAAACTGCCCCTCTCACTGCAATAGATCACTTGTTCGATTTTTTCAACAAACCACGCCCCAGAAAAATTAAACTGACTGATCTCTCCAGTGTATCTCCAACTGACCCTCAAGCCTCCTCTTATACTTTTCCTGTTGATGAATCAACGACCGAGATTAAGTCCCTAATCAACGGCTAAGATTAAAATAGACTTGATCCTCGTCGCTTAGAAGTTTCTCACCCATATTTTTATTAATACCCATTAAAATATTAATTATTTTAATAACTCCTCGTTTGCATGGAATTTCTCCAGACTATTTCTAGGTTTTGGAGATCTCATGTGTTTTAGCCCCTCCACAAAATTTCGGAGCTAGAGCACATCTGATGCTACCCAAAATCAACACTCCCTCTTAGTGAGGAATGCGCTGTAGTAACACTTCTCAACAGAAGTACTACACTGATCCACTTTATCGGTCCTCTGTGCTGCTGATGCTTGGCTTGATGCTTGGCCTGATGCCCTTCATCCACTGCACTGCTGCTTCCTGTATTGATACCCATGACTCTGCCACTGCCACTGCTACCTCTGTACTGCAACTCCCTCTCAATATGTTGCATCATGTTGCCCATAGCACTGCCACTTCAACTTAGTCGCTGAGAAGTAAGCAACTGAAACTTCACCCAAAAACTAACATGTTGGTCAATCTGGATGCCTTGTGATGCTGAAGCTACCTTTGCTGCTAATATGTGTTGATCCTCTGCTGCTGCAAAATGCCATGTGCCTCTCGCACTGCTACAACATCCACTGTGCTGCGTCAGAATTTGGCACTCTAGCTCTGCCACTGTCGCTCCATGACACCTCGCTCCAACCGACACCCGTCATTTTGCTACTGCCATTAAGGGCTCCCGTAGTCGTATGTGATCCAAGAGTTTGGGCACCTCAAGGATCCTGCCCTTGTTCATGTAGTCCTCTCGACTACAACTCAGTGTCTCCCCACCTCTTCTCCAAAGGCACATGAGCACTCATGGCACAATTGTCATCCTCGCCTTCCCTGTCAGCTTTTGCTGGAGTAGCCTTCGATTCATAAGCTTCCTCCTTGCCCTTCTTTCGGGGATACTGAGTGGCATAATGTCCAACTTCCCCACACTTGAAGCATCTGACCTTGGAAATATCCTTCTTCTTTCGCTTCTACTGCCCTTGTTGTCCCGATGATGTGAGCACTGCATCCTCCTCCTCCTTGACCCAGGCTCCTTTGTCGCTACCCCTCTCCTTGGGCAACCTCCTGATCTCTTCTTGTCGAAGTGTTGCCCACATCTCCTCCCAATTGGGGAGAGTCGCTTTGCCAAGATACTTTGGACAAATGTCTCCCAGTCCTCGGTGACTGCATTCGGGGCAGTCCTGACCATGAACTCAGGGTTTGGTGTAGACCCCACGGAAGTCAACTGGGCTCTATTTCCTTGCAACTTGAGGAGGAAGGGATCGATCTCTTCTCCCTTCTACATCTGGTATTGTCTTAGTTGATTTTCTAAAAGCATCTTCCGTTGGATGGAAGTGCCCTTGTACAAGGTGGTCAGCGTCTCCCACATCTGCCTTGTTGTTTCTTTCTCAGCAATGTGTGGTACTACATGATCTTTGACCCCGTCTAGGATCATGCACTTGGCCTTCGCCTGAGCCTCCTCGTACTTCTTTAACGGATCAACGTCGATCGGAATAACTACTTTCAAGGCATAGTCCTTGATGCAATTTTTGTCCAAGACTGCTAGGATCTTGGCCTTCCAGATGACAAAATTGGAAGCTCCATCCAATCTGTCCTAATCCCTCTCTCCATTGACTGCCATCTGTGCTCAACAAATATAGGATAGGTTCTCTTCTCCCTCTCCTGTTGCTAATCCAGCAAGACTTGGATCTGGATTTCTTTGGTGCAACAAACCCTCTAAGGAACAAGCTCCTCTGGACTCCCTCTGAGTCTTGATTTCCTTCACGGAAATCCTCTGGCCAAATGTCAAATCACTCCTCTCCAATCCTCCTTTGTTGCTGCAACCCAAATCTAGATTTCTTTGGCTAGAAATCTGTCAAGGCAATGACTCCCTCTACCTCGGCTCTGTCTCCACAGACACTGTTCTGCACCAACAACAACAACGTCCCACTAGCTCCTCAGATCGAATCTGCTCTGCTCCCCTAGCCCTGACAACTAAAGAATCTGAGCACTTCTGGCTCTGTGCAATCACTGTGTGAGCTAGATCAACTCTTGTTGGCCACTGCGTCACTCCTTCCTGGTCTAGAAAGATGACGTGGCTCTGCGTGAGCCTGATCTGCTCCTTTCTGCTTCTGTGCTGGCCTAGACAACTGACGCAGTTATTGCGTGGGCTCCTCCCAACTATTGCGTCACCCTCACTTGGCTCAGAATGCTGACCTAGGCACTGCGTGAGCCTCTGCGCCACCTCTTCTGCACTGCGTCGCTCTCCCTCTGCGTTTCCGGCTCTGGAACAACACTGTCACTCGGGACAATGGCCTCTCTATAGCAAATTTTCTGGATCTCCCGGTTGGTGTCTTAGTCTCCTACGATCTACAATCCTCTGATACCATGTGAAAATTTCTGAATCTACACATCATAAATCCTACTGCAATCACTGGTTTACCATATCCTACTTGCTTTTACATTCAACAAGTTATTTAATTATTTAAATAGCGATGAAAACACTATTGCAGACTACACATACATACAAATCATGAATTGAAATGAAATGAGACAAATACACAAGTGACACTGTTATTTTTGGACAATCGTCCCCGAAAAAACCTAATGCGGGAAAACCGGTGCAACATATAGGGGGTGTGTATTATTAAGCAGATTTCTGAATACAACTAGGGTGCCAAATTCGGCTCACCTAACAGAGAATAAATCTGACATAAGTACCTCTATCCAGAGAGAGGTGAACAAACCCCACATGTGACTATGCTGTTCCCAGTGCCAGGTAGTGATGGCTGCTCCAAGCTCTGCGCTGGAACTACGTTACTGTGACACTGCGAGACTGCATCACTGCGTTAGAGCTCTCCTGGTGCTTCTCTGCCTCTCTGCTATGTATTCTCGGCCTTGGATTGAAGTCCCCGTGCCTCTCTGCCCCTCTCACTGCAACAGGTCACTTGTTCGATTTTCTCAGCAAACCACGCCCTAGGAAAATTGAATTGATTGATCTCTCCAGTGTATCTCCAACTGACCTTCAAGCCTCCTCTTATACTTTTCCTATTGATGAATCAACGACCAAGATGAAGTCCCTAATCAATGCCTAAGATTAAAATAGACTTGATCCTCGTCACTTTTCTCATCCATATTCCTATTAATACCCACTAATATTTTTATTTTCCTAAGTTTAGACTTAGGAACCCTCTAAAAATATTAATTATTTTAATGTTATATAAAAAATAATTAATTAATAGTTATTAGGCAAGAGGCATCCAAGACAGTATAAAGTCAGGGGCCTCCCACAAATTGTAATCATCTTCTATCTTTTAATAATAATAATTATGAATTTGCTGAGTATTTGAATGTGTTTGTGCCATCTAGTATTAGAGCCATTCATCCTCGGTTGGTAAAACGCGTTCGTTGTTCTACTGCTCTTGGTACCCACCATCAAGCAAATTGTGTCACCTCACTGTGTGTTTCCATTGTGCCGTGTTGTTCATTCTGGAACCATCAACCTTCGCCATCATGTTGCTCCCTGGGTGCCTGCATACGGTTTTGTTCTGTCATGCTCCAAATCTGTTCATCATTCCATCGAACGTGCCCACATCGTTGCTGGCTCATTGTGCCCCCATCTTCACCGTTGTTTACCTGTGCCCCCATTTTCTTCGCCATTCGATTGTGTTCACAGCCCTGTCTGCCTTCCCCGCCACGTCTCCTAGCCACTGTCTGCCTTTTCGCCGCGTCCTCTTGTCCATCATTCCTTCAACCTCATTCCCTATTGTCCGTCCAACACACCGTTTTTTATTACGTTAATAACTATATAGTATAATATATAGTTATAAAACTTTATAAATCGGATATCAAGAAGCTTCAGGATATGACAAATCAGATAGAACAACAGCTCGGGTAGAACCATATCAAATCCGAAATGGATCATAATCAGACAATGTCAATGCTGAGCATTTTCTGTGACAGAATGAAGATTATACCCAAACAACTACTCTAAGATGATGGAGGTAATGAACAACACAATTCATCAGATTCAACAAATTCAGCAGATTCTCATAAAAAAATGGAGTCTCCAAAAAAATCATCCACGCACCTCCTTCAACAAAAAAAACACTTTCCGAAGAACAACAAAAATGGATTGAAAAAGTTGTCGTCTTTGACATGGAGATACTACATAAAAGGGGAAAATACAATATAGTAACAGATGCCTTGTCTAGGGAGGACGAAGAACTAGCATTACTTGTAGTCTCGTTTGTTGTTCCTGAATGGCTTAATGAGATTCGAAGTGAGTATGCCAAGGATCCATAAATAACTGCGATAACCAATAACCTTCCAGACAACTCAAAATTTGAATGGAAGAATGATATTCTATGGTACGAAGGAAGAATCTATCTGAATTCAAACTCCAAGTTTAAATCCAAGGTACTCAAGGAGTCACATGATTCACTATTAGCCGAACATGTAGGATTCTTTAAAACTTACTACAATGCACGACAATCATTCTTCTGGAAGGGGATGAGTCGCGATATTCAGAAATATGTAGCAGAATGCGACAAATGTCAGAAATAAAAGTGAAAATATTATGACACCTGGATTACTTCACCCCTTAAACATTCCAAATAAAAAATGGGAAGAAATATCGATGGACTTTATTGAGGGATTACTTGTATCTGAAGGCAAGGATAAGATTTTTGTAGTAGTCGACAGACTCACCAAATATGCTCACTTTATTGCAATGAAGAAATCAAACTTAGCTAAACAAATCGTTGAGATATTTTGCAAAAATATTTATAAATTACACTGTTTTCCGAAAATCATTGTTACTGATAGAGATGCCAAATTTACGGGTAATTTTGGAAGGAATTGTTCAACCATATAGGAACCTACCTAAATATGAGTTCTGCTTACCACCCTCAAACAGATGGACAAACAAAGGTTGTCAATAAATGTTTGGAAGCTTACCTACGTTGTTATGCTACAGAAAAACAAAATAAGTGGGCTCAGTCGTTGCATCTCGCTAAATGGTGGTATAATTCTACTTATCAAACGTCAGCAAAAATGACTCCATTCCAAGCTTTGTAGGGGTATGAACCTCTAAAATGGAAGGATCTAGTTACCGTCCAGACAAATCTACCAGATGTTAAAAACCAACTAGAAGAAACCCAAAAAATCGTCCAAACCCTAGAAGAAAATTTAAATAATGTAAGAAACCATATGAAGCAACAAGCTGACCGAAACAGAACCGAGAGAGAATTTGAAGTTGGAGAATGGGGGTATTTGTCAAGCTCCAGCGATACAAACAGTTGTCCTTAAAACAAAAAGGAAAAAATAAATTGGCACCAAAGTTCTATGGACCATACTAGATCAACAAAAAGATTAGCAAAGTTGCATATAGTTTAAGCCTTCCGGATAAAAGTTGTGTTCACAACATCTTCCATGTATCCTGCCTTAAAAGGGCACTGGGTGACCATCAATTAGCACAAACAACGCTTCCATCCTTAGATGATGAAGGAAGGGTCATTTTAGAACTAGAAGGTATCATATCCACCAGAGAAAAGAAGCTTCATTCTCGTGTAATCAAGGAATACTTGATCAAGTGGAAGGATTTACCAGAAGAGGAAGTTTCTCGGGAGACTGAAGCATTTCGTCAACAACATCCGTCATTACGTATGCTTTGAGCACAAATCATTTTTTGGGAGGAAGGCAATGTTATGTAAAAAAATAATTAATTAATAGTTATTAGGCAAAGGGCATGATCTTTGACCAAGAGGCACCCAAGGCAGTATAAAGCCGTGGGCCTCCCACAAATTGCAGTCATCTTCTATCTTTTAATAATAATAAATATGAATTTGTTGAGTATTTGAATGTGTTTGTGCCATTTAATAACGTGCCATTTAATAACTTCTTATCCGGGTGGCATTTCTCCAAACGATGTTTGGGTTCTGGAGATCTCATGTGTTCTAGCCCCTCCACAAAATTTTGGAGCTAGAGCACATCCGATGCTACCCAAAATCAACACTTAACAATTCAAACAGATTTCATTCTTCTTCAATAAATTGAAGGGACACATCCAGGATTTAGCAAAAAATGTAATGCTAGGGTGTTGGCTCAGCAATTGAATTGACTGAGTAAATGAAGCCATATGTGAGTTAATTTCACCAATTAAATGTTGGAAGAAGGCCCAAATCAACATTCAACAAAGAAAGAGAGATGAACAGCCCCTCTAGCAGTGTGTACATCCCATATGGATGCTGTAAGGCCACATACAACCTCTACAGGATCGCCGGAAGTATCCTCTTGTGCTATAGGGTAAGAATCAGTTGATTTGGCTTATGGATGGCTCAATTCACCTTTCAGGCAGTTACTAAGCAATAATATGAAATTGTATGACTCTGTTAGTTATTCTGTACAGCTCTATCCATTGCCCAACATCATACTAAGGGAAAATTGTTGATTACAAGGAACGAAGAATGAAAATTGAGCAGAAAAAAATGCAAACATGGTAACAGCTCTTTTATCTCAGCCATCAACCTCCTTCAAGCACCTGGATGACTAGAATATTTTGACTATTTAAATCAAGCACTTGTTGTACAGAAATGCCATTCAAGCATGATATCACATTCATGCAGAATTTAAATTAATAATATTCATTACAATCATGTGTATGAGAATTACAAGATTCACAACTACATCACATTCAATCCATGTGTGAATGCTCACATAGTAAATATGCTGTAGCATTTTTAATACCATCAGTTTAATCAAACCAATCAGCCATAGATGAGAGAGAGCACTAACATGGTGTGGTTGTTATAGTGCGCACACACACAATTGAAACAATTACACAGCAATGAAACCCACAAGAGACCGAAAGAATTTACCCTAGAAACCCAAATGGGAAAACCAGCTTTCAGTGGTTTCTCAATTCGCCATTTCAGCAATCTCTGGTTACAACACAATTCTTGGCTCTTTGTGCATTCTCCCCTCCTTGGTCCCCAATAGATCCTTTGAGGGTGACAGTGCAAAAAGAAACATATAGGGCTAGGGAAATGGGAAGGCCAACAGGCCTATCCTTTCATTTCCAATTCCTCAGTCTTTTCTCTCCTATTATTATTATTCTTTCTTTTTCATTTATTTCTCTTTCTTTTCTCTCTTTTGTCTCATTTACATTTATGCTTGCATGGTCTTTACTAGGTTGTCTGTAACACAGCCTATGTGTGGACATACACCTGAAGACCACTTAAAAGATAACTGTTCTTTGCATGCATACCTAATGGCAGTACCAAGTTCATGTATGAAATGATATAGGCAGTTCTGTCAATGGCCAAGTCATGCATGGATAAGGTTCCATTATGCTAAGAGCATCCCTGCGATCCATATTCAATTCTGTAAGTAGGGTTGAACCTTTAGAATAGCGGTAGAGCCCATTAGGTCCAAGTGTTGAACTTGAGATCTCTGATACCACTTGTAACACACCCCCATATGTAATTGTCATTTATTTTGTTGGTTCCTTTTTATGCTTGGGGTGTTCCACCATTCCTTGAATGGCTTGGTTTTGTCTTATGCTGTTTTCCAACACACTTCTGCTGAGGTTGGGCCTACTGTCATTGTTCTAGTAGATGTGTTTTAAATGTTTGAGTCCTGTTGGATGCACTTACAAGACTGGAAGGCTACCCCCCCTAGCTACTTGCTGCAAGTTGGAAGGTTAGGTCTGCAGGCTGCTTTGCGTACCTAAGACTGCTAAGGTTGCAAATCCTAAACCTCGACTAGGATTTATGCACTTTCCCAAAACTGAACAGTGTTTGTACTTGGCAACCCGGGATCTTCTTGGGACCTTAAGGTTTAGGCAACTATCTGTCCTTTTATTGTCATTTTGTCAGGGCTTCTTCAGACCTAGGTGGATAACAGGCCACTAGAATTGACCATACCTGGCAGATTCACCTTTATTGCAACTACTGGTCTCTTCTAGGCTGTCTGCATTTTTGGAAGCAGACAGTTCCTTGGATATCCTTCTTGTAAACAGAGTCAGGGTCTTATCTGGGTTACTGGGTTTGGTGGAGGTTTCTAGTTGGTTCTTCATGAACCCGTGATGCTTACAACATTGACCAACACATCTGTCTACAAAACATAATTGTTCTTACTTGGTTATCAGATTCATCATCTTACATAAAACTTGGGAATCTGTTCAATGAATCTGGATGGTTATGCCAGAAATTCCTCCAAGGGAGTTAGTGCAAGAGGGCTGTGAAAAGGGCAGTTAAACCTACAACTGTCATTTTATACTGCTACCTCTAAAGAAGTCCTATTTTGTGCCTCAAAGGGAGTCCTCTCTACGCTGCTATACCTGCAGTCGTTTAATACATGGTGCCTGTGGGAAAAGTCATTGAGTGTACACCTAATTGTGACCAATTACACGGTGATTGCTGTTGCAGTATGTACATGAGATATATTATGACAGAACAAAGCCAATAACATGACAGTCTTCAGTTCATATCAGAGTGTACGAGGAAATGACATTCATATTATGAGTTGTAATCCATGAAGTTTTCCTTGTGAAGTAGATGTGAAAAGCACCATGGAAAGACCATGTCACAAAGGCGTTAACATGTCCAGGAATCTCTGTCAACATTCGATGTTCCTAATGCTACAGATACCATATCAAGAATTGATTGTCTATGTACTGCTGCTTAGCATGGTTACACACTCAAGTGATGGATATCTCTCATATAAAGAGCAGCCTATGCATATAAAAATTACACAAAATATACAAATTATTGTTAAACTACCATCACAGTTTAAAAGATTCCATGACTCAGCTGTCTTTTGCAAAATTTGTAAAGCAGAATCCACATCTAATTTCAGTGGATTAACATGAACATACCGAAGTTTGGATAGTCCACTAGTTTGGCTGTCAATGGGCAACAAGTTGGTGATGATAATAGCGCTGATCCACTAGATTGCACAGTTCAGTGATAACCATTTCTTTGCTGCTGTAGCAAGACATTCTGCCCAGTAATAAAACACGAATACACTGATTTGGTAACATCACTTCGTATCCTGTAATAGGTAAATAATAACATCATGCCTAACCATAGTGGATACCACAATATGTTTCGATTGCTTATGACATCATGCCCATTGAGCAATACATCCTCTGCCTAATGTTGGATTTAAACTATTACTTCACATCATGCCCAAATATGAATACACCATGGCAGCACTTTGACATCATGCCCAACCGAGATAGCCTATTTGACAATTTGTTAAATTATGGTAGGTTCTATGCTTGGAGCAATTTAATTCAATTTTCACAGTTAGGTCGATATCTTTTCCAGATTAGCAATCACATCAATATTAAAGTAACTGCAAATAGAACATAAACATAAATTGCAGAAGACAAGCCAAGACAAGAGGACACAAGATGTGGCGCTAGCCAGGGACAAACCCCAATGTTGGGAAACCCTTTGTCAATTCTTTTTATATGATCTTCAATAGTTCAGCAGAGAGAGAGAGATAGTACATTTACAACAGAAGTCAACACTTCGACTTTCTATATCTATGTGAGATCAGTTGAAGACATGCTGTTTCAACTGATTCTCCAAGGTGACTCCTTCACCTATCATTGTGTTGCATCTCATCCACTTGCTGCACCTCACCGTGCTGCACCATGCTGCACGCATCATCACAGTGCTGGACCTAATGACCATGCTATGCACTTCATGCTACTGCTCCTGTCACTGTGCTGCTCCAATCACTGACCCGCTCTCATCACGGATCTGCACCCAATGTTGTACTCATCACTGATCTGCACTCAATGCTGCACCATCGCTGATCCGTACTCAATGATTGCTATGCTGTACTTCACTGCTGTCTCCAATACCATGCTGCATCTAACCAAGTTGTCTAACATGCTGACCACAGAAGCAGTCACATCAACCTTCAGTCCTTATCCTTGTGCAACCCTTAACACAATATGCTGCTGGCTATGGCCTGCAGCCTAGCCCAGCAGCAAGCAAGGTTGTCATACAGTACCCAGCTGCTACCCTTGAAAACAATGTCTTTCAATCAGCGATATTGCTGCAGAGTCATGCCCAGAACAGATCTCAAATATATCACGCTGTCATCTACAGCAATGTGACTTAAACGCTGATTAAATACTTCCTTTTGCTGCGGCATAGGACCAGTTCTTCTTGCTGTGTCTTAGGTCTTTGTATGCCGGTGATTAGGGCCTCTTCTATTGCGGCTAAGAGCTGCGTATAAGGCCTTTTTCATGATGGCAAATAGGAGCTAGAGGAGGGCTGCCAATTAGGTCTCTAGATTGACAGCGTATCTCCTCACTGCTGCTAGGGCTTCATTCTTCTTAATACAGTGGCTAGAGTCTCCATTATGACAGCGGATTAGGTGCTTTAAGGATTGCGGATTAGGAGCCACTCAGACATCAGATCAAGGTTCTCTTTTGCTGTGTTTTGGGGATCACTCGTGACAGTGAATCATGACCTGCGGCTAGGGTATTTAGGACAACGTATGAGGGCTTATCCTTCAGCTATGTGTAGGCTTCTTTTTACTGCGGCTAGGGCTCCCTCTAGTACTCCTTAGATCCGCGTTGAAGCTTCTTAGACTAGAGAGCCTATTCTGGACAGTGATGAGGGCTTATACTTTACTATCTCCCTTGACTGCGGCTAGGGCATGTATCCCTGCGGCTAGGGCACCTCCAAGATTCCTCCTTTAGGGCTGTGTAGGAGGCACCTCCTCTAGACCTCCCCTTCCACCAAAAACCGAAGCAAGTGGAGAGTGAGATCACAAGAGATGATACTCAAATGACTTGAAGTCCTCCTTTATTTATACTAAAACGTTGAGCACAAGTGGGGTATATTTGGTTGCTGGCCCACCTTGACGAATTGTCCCATAACACAAATAAAGTTATATCTCCATGAATACTTATCGGAATCGGATGATCTTTAGATCAATCCTACACCTCTCGATGAGAGGGATCCAAGAAAAATATCAGTTGTCATTAATAAGATGACCCACATGGAGTTTGGCCCTAGTTGCCAATTTTAACACTCCCTCTCAACTAGGGAGAACTCTATCCGCTGATCCATATGATTGACTGTACTATCTTTGCCATCAGTGCCCTATACTGCTTTGCTCTGCTGAACCATGAAGAAGAAGAAGAATTGATCGAGAATGTCTCATACATTCTCTACTGACCCGAAGTCAGTTTTATTGATCCCAGATCAATATCACAAAAGAGTGTGTCAAACACTCACACTGATCCCAGATCAATGTCACAAGAGAGTGTTTCAAACCACTCTTACTGATCCCAGATCAATGGAGGTCATGCTAGCATATGGAGTATGGTAGATACACCGATGCGTCCATCAATAGTACTAATATGGTCCTTAACCCCATTTCCTTGCTCATTGATCAGATGATATGTACTTCCAATGAGTCCCAGACTGCATGGGTAGGATGCCTCGACAGGAGAACTAATCATCCTATCCACAGGAGAACGAATCATCCTATCCACAGTTGCCATGGGAGAACTAATCATCCCGACCCACAGGAGAACTAATCATCCTGTTCCATAGTTGCCATGGGAGAACTAATCATCCCTACCCATAGGAGAACTAATCATCCTGTTCCATAGTCGCCACGAGGTATCACAGGTGAGGGTGAGTCGCCCTGTGGTTGAACCTGTCACCCTGTACATAATGCACCACCAGGGGAAGGTGATTCGCCCTGTGGTCGTATGTCACTGCAGTAAGTAACCCAAGCCCCCAGATCTCCCAGAGCTCAATGCATGCAACATGCAGGACCCTTATACGAAGGTCTGTCAACGACTCCAAGTCGTTCGGGAAATCACAGATTTGTCCTTTCACTGGGTCTTTGACAAAGTGTCTGCGACTTGTACATCAGTCTCAATGCGATGGAGCCTCCTCACTCATTTGACTTACCATATCCTAGATAAGCTAGTATTTGATGTTTATCTGCTGGAGCAATCATCGAACACGAGATTCCTCAATAATCAAACCCCCCCCCTCCCCCCTGGTTGTCACAAATAATCGCTTCATCATGTGTACAAATAGCTCACTGAAGAGCTTCCACAACCAGGTTGCTTCACACGAGATCATACTCGTAGCCATGTATTCGGTCTCGGCGGTGCTTATAGCAACCGACTTCTGCTTCCTGCTCATCCATGATATCGAAGCAGAATCCAGAGAGAACTAAGAAGTGCTCTAGTGATCCTCCACATTGCTTGCCCAATCAACATTTGAATAATCATGCAGCTTCATATTTCCGGCATTGTATCTCAATCCATGAGAGATTGTGCCTTGAAGATATCTTAGAAGATTCTTGGCAACAATCTAGTGAGGCTCAATCAAATATGAGTTCACCATGCTAATTGCAAAGCATATATACGGATGGAAGTTCACAAAGAACATCAATGCAGATGAGTTTATGAAACTCAAAGGCATTTCCAAAATCTGGTCTGGCATCACCACCTTATAACTCTTGAAAGTTAAGATCCTCGAGGTAGTTAAGGGCTTGTAGTTTACCATTCCATATCTGGAATCCAACTTCCTCTTACTTCTGCAAGTGAGGGGGTCTGCACCTGTCAGAAATAGGTCGTTTCTTAGAAGGTGCTGGTATAGAGGTCTATCATCCACAACCTTCAAATAATGGTTTGGATCGGCTTCACTTTTAGTGAATCTTAGCTTCATCAGACAACTATCAATCCTCTCATATTAGGCTCGGGGTGTTTTACTTCAAGCCATAGAGGGCTTTCTTGCACCTGTATACATGAGATTCCCAATCATGAATCTCAAACCCCTCGGGTTGTTCCAATCCTGTGGACTGCTACATGAGGGGAATGGTCCCCTAGTAAGATTTTCCTTCGGTACATCTCAGACATGTACCTTCATGCTCTTCTTGAATTCAGGTATTCGAGTCACCATCTGACTCACATTGGTTAGGGCCTCATAAAGTAGATCTTAGGTGTTATAGATGAGATATGTCATGATCCCCAATGGACCATCCTGCAACTTGACACAAATTGCCAACCCTAAACTCATGAGTAAAAGCATCTTTGAAAATTTCATTTTTAAATACGTACCTTTTCATCGATGAATGCCACCCTGTAATCTTTGACTTCCATTGCCGAAATGGACACCAGGTTCTTCTTGTGATCAGGTACATAAAAGAGATTTTGTAAATGAATCGAGTTACCCTCATTCAATTTAGGGGTAACATTCCTTACACCTTTTCCGAGATAGGTGGCATCGAATCCAAGTATAATCCCACGATTGTTTCCATCTCTACCAAATTAGAGAGAGCACGCTTCTATCCGATGGAGTGCATTGAAGCACCACAATCAATAAGTCAAATTCCCAAAGAATCTGAAGTAGAGGGCCAATACAAGATAACACTTCTTTATCTTGTCAAAAACAACATTTGATTCTTTATACTTGGGTTTCCTTGCTTTCTTTGAAGAGTCAACCGTCATCTTGATGACTTGCATTAACTTTCATTCCTCTGATCATTGAAGATGTCCCTGGAATGATTGTTATCATCATCAAGTGATGTGTCCCTGCCATTCAGACACTCCTTCGCATAATGGCCAAACTTATTGCAACTAAGGCATCTGCCTTTCCTTCCACCCTTAGATCCGGTCTTTCCATTGAAGTGATCTTTAGGTAGGCCATCAGAAACTCCCGCTGTGCCATTCTGATAATCTTCTCTGCTTCCACTTCACCCTTGGTGAATTTGAAGAGGGACGAGGAATCCACTGATCCTTTTGTTCTTTCCCATCTGTCTTTGGTGATTTCTCTTTCACTCTTGCTTGGGTTTTGTTTTCACCTCAGCTCTGATTCCATGTTAAATTATGGTAGGTTCTATGCTTAGAGGAATTTAATTCAATTTTCATAGTTAGCTCAATATCTTTTCCTGATTAGCAATCACATCAACATTAAAGTAAACTGCAGATAGAACATAAACATAAATTGCAGAAGACAAGCCAAGACAAGAGGACATAAGATGTGGAGCTAGCCAGGGACAAACCCCATTGTGGGGAAACCCTTCGTTAATTCTTCTTATATGATCTTCAATAGTTCAACAGAGAGAGAGAGAGAGAGAGAGAGATAGTACATTTACAACAGAAGTCAACACTTCGACTTTCTATATCTACGTGAGATCAGTTGAAAACTTGCTGCTTCAATTGATTCTCTAAGTTGACTCCTTCACCTATCATTGTGCTGCATCTCGTCCACTTGCTGCACCTCACCGTGCTGCACCATGCTGCACTCATCATCATAGTGTTGGACCTAATGACCATGCTATGCACTTCATGCTGCTGCTCCTGTCACTGTGCTTCTCAAATCACTGACCTGCTTTCATCACAGATCTGCACCCAATGTTGTACTCATCAATGATCTGCACTCAATGCTGCACCATCACTGATCTATACTCAACGACTGCTATGCTGCACTTCACTGCTGTCTCCAATACCATGCTGCGTCCAACTGCTGCATCTAACCAAACTGTCTAACATGCTGACCACAGAAGTAGTCACATCAACCTTCAGTCCTTGTCCTTGTGCAACCCTTAACACAATATGCTGCTGGCTATGGCTTGCGGCCTAGCCCAACAAGAAGCAAGGTTGTCATACAATACCTAGTTGTTACCCTTGAAAACAATGTCTTTCAATCAACCTTATTGCTGCACAATCATGCCTAGAACAGATCTCAAATATGTCACACTGTCATCTACAACAATGTGACTTAAACGCTGATTAAATACTTCCTTTTGCTGCGGCATAGGACCACTTCTTCTTGCTGTGTCTTAGGTCTTTGTATGTTGCTGATTAGGGCCTCTTCTATTGTGGCTAAGAGCTGCGTATAAGGCCTTTTTCATGATGGCAAATAGGAGCTAGATGAGGGCTGCCAATTAGGAGTCTAGATTGACAACGTATCTCCTCACTACTGCTAGGGCTTCATTCTTCCACTAGACAACATATAGAAGTCTTCTTAATACAGTGGCTAGAGTCTCCATTATGACAACGGATTAGGTGCTTTAAGGATTGCAGATTAGGATCCACTCAGACATCAGATCAAGGTTATCTTTTGCTGTGTTTTGAGAATCACTTGTGATAGCAAATCATGACCCGCGACTAGGGTATTTAGGACAGTGTATGACGGCTTATCCTTCAGCGGTGTGTAGGCTTCTTTTTACTGTGGCTAGGGCTCCCTCTAGTACTCCTTAGATCTGCATTGAAGCTCCTTAGACTAGAGAGCCTATTCTGGACAACGTTGAGGGCGTATACTTTACTTCCTCCCTTGACTGCGGCTAGGGCATGTATCCTTGTGGCTAGGGCACCTCCAAGATTCCTCCTTTAGGGCTGCGTAGGAGGCACCTCCTCTAGACCTCCCCTTCCACCAAAAACCCAAACAAGTGGAGAGTGAGATCACAAGAGATGATTCTCAAATGACTTGAAGTCCTCCTTTATTTATGCTAAAACATTGAGCACAAGTGAGGTATATTTGGTTGCTGGCCGACCTTGACGAATTGTCCCATAACACAAATAAATTCATATCTCCATGAATACTTATTGGAATCGGATGATCTTTAGATCAATTCTACACCTCTCGATGAGATGGATCTAAGAAAAATATCAACTGTCATTAATAAGATGACCCACATGGAGTTTGGCCCTAGTTGCCAATTTTAACACTATTTTATCTATCAACAGTCAGTAGCAATGTTTGTAATAGAGTAATGCATAACAATTTAACAAGATGGCTACACAATTAGAAAGCTACCAAAAATTGCATATAGTCCCAAGTTTCTTTTGCTGTCTATGAGGGAAGTCTAATAAAATTACAGCAACTAATACAGTACGAGCTTTTCTTCTCGACTGTATACATATGTATGAGAAGACTAGCAATTGTGCAGTTATTAGAGAGGTCAAATAAAAATGAATGCTATGAACAATAGTAATAACAATCGAGCTTATACAAGGAACTAATAGGGACAGAGATATCATAAGCCACCGTCAATCAACGCTACATCAGGAATAGAGTTATAGCGAGCCACAATTAATATGCCCAATTTTGTGCATAAGTAATATCACTCTAGATGTCCTTAAAACACTGGGCTATTTTCCTATGAACCTCACGAATTGTAATGGAGGCAATAAGGAATGTTCTACCTTGATATCATAAGGTTTGTTAAAGTGCCTGGTCTTAACGAGACATAAGACCTGGCCAGACTTTGCCTTAGGTTTAATTATCCATATGAACAATATCGTCCCAAAAGCATATGAGGTAGTGATAGAGTCTAAGTGTACAATAGTGTCCATGACTACAAAGTCAACTATAGTGTCTACAACGTTGTCCATGCCTACGCATGGCTTCAAATAACTACAAAATATCATGTAGTTTAGGATGTACTTGCAATATGTAACCCTAATATGTGGTGAACTCTCTGGATGAATTCCGGGAATCATAGTAGGATACCTTAGAATGGGCATAGGGATAGGTTTCATGATTTTCCTCCCAAGCATTGACAAACTGCCAACAATGCAGCTGCCACCCTCTAGCTTATGCAATCTGCCCCAATGTCCGGACTCTAGACCAGTGACTCCAGAGGTCTTGTCCCACAACCACCCTACATATAGGAACCTGTCCCAATGTACTTACCAGGGATTCTAGAGGTCTTGTCCCACCTCCACCTTGCATATAGTATCCTGTCCCAATGTATTGACTAGGGATTCTAGAGGTGTTTATCTATACAGGAAGATTCATAGATGTGTTTTAATGTCGACATTTCAGAGCCAATATCCTGGTCCATTGTCAAGACATGAGAAAATTATATGAAGAGCGAAAGAGAATAAATAATGTATAGCTATGTCAAGGAGATATTTAGAGCTGACTATGGAAAATGTAAATAAATTATAGAAGTATACTTTTTTTTTTATAAATATAATTAATTAATTTTAATATGTAGAATTAAATATTAATATAACTTGAGAAATAATGAGTTATAATAATTGATAATAAAATATATATTAAATTTTTATTTGATGGATTTAATATTAAATAGTGAGACCTAGATTCTACATCTTATTTAGGTATTTTTTTTTTAACACTATCGGATATTGATTATATTGCAAAAAGAGAGAGAAGCAAACTCCTATTACATTCGATGGGGATTGGATTCAAGTAGAAAGATGAAAATGGGATGCAGTCCCTATTTCTAAACTTGAGTCCAATTTTTTATGTATTCCTTTGACTAACTTGGCGTATTGCCGAACATACTGTCCTAGAAGCAAAATAAACTTGCAATACATATAAAATCAAATGATTTCTCAATACTGGTTGACTTACTGCTTCTGTTGAGAGTGGTGCTTCTTGCTTTGTTGAGTGGAGTTTTCCCCTTGCTGGCTCTGAGTGATTGACTTGATATAGGCTATGGCTTCCTCAAGATGCTTTCATTTGTTTTTGAGCTCTATTATTTTGGCTTTCTGATTATCTATGTCTCTCTGTTTATAAGTGTTCTCTATTTTCATTTCCAACCCGAGATCCTTGAGTGCTTCGTTGAACCTACCTATCATGAACTTAGTTGCCCTGCATGTTGGCCAACCGTCATTTTTTGCGACTCTTTCTATAGGATTGCACTCCATTTGATCCTCTGACTTGCTATATCTTTTGTAGTTTTTCTATTCCTCTTGTATGTGCTCTTGCTGATCTTACTGCTGTTTTTGATATACCTTCTGCTGAGACTCTTTTGCTCTGCTTCACTGTTTTTGGAATGGGAATTTGACCTGTTGCAGCCTGTTACCACACAATAGAGACTGATACACAGCAGTGCCCAATCTGGCAAAGAAAAGATGCTCTGAACTTTATTTGAAGAGATACTTTGAAGCCTATTTGAAGGGATGTCCACCGAGACTTTTCTGGAAGCTGAATGGATGATGGAGAACACACTATGAGAAGGCAAATGGTTCTAGAGGAAGTGATGAATATTTCGAAATGAGGGAGACACACTGATAAAATGACACAAAGGATTGGAGACACAGGGCAGAATGCTATGTCGATTCAAGGGAGGGCTACATAGGGAGTTATTGGGAGCGATATGCTTGTTGGGGGAAACAAGAATGCACTTGCTATTATGGTGTTTGGAGATGGCTGGAGAATAATGGAGAGCTCGCGGAGGGACGACGGATGACACAGGTGTATGAAAATGCCTAACTGAGAGAATGCTTCACTGATGGCTTGACATAGAATACTGAAAACATATAACTGAGAACTTTTGTTGTTCACCGGAGAGTTACATAGGCTAGCATTGAAATTACTAAGCTTGTTGATGAACGCGAGGATACAAGTCCTGTTGTAGTGTTTGAATATGGTCATTCGATTGCAATTTATGAACACATATTTTCTTGAAACTTGACACTGATATGACAAATATCGGCTCGATTCAGGTAGAGAATATTTCTATCTTCCTTGGCCTGCGGGCTTTGGATGGTGTTAGATTTTATTTGGATTTGCTGATTATACTCCTGTAGGTACCCATTGAGTGCATCTGCTAACAGATCTGCCTTTTGATCTTTTGATGTACTCTCACTGCTGTTTTGATTTTCCTCATGCTTTTTTTCCATTTTTTGCCCTTTCTTCTCGAGGAATATAGTAGATTATGGGATGGAACTGCAATATATTTCGTTGTTTTCCTTGATGCTTCTTGCTTCTCTTTCTGTAGCCTTATTGGCGAGGTTTTCAGCCTCTTTATTATGTTCTCTCAGGACATGTTGAAGCTGACCCTTCCTAATCCTTTTAGATTCAGTCTTATCCTCTTATATGTTTTGTACATTGTCGAATTATTGGAATTTTTACTATTGATCATTGCTTCAATAACAATTGCAGAGTCTCCTATTATCATAGGATCTCAGATTGCTCTTTTTTTTAATATCCTTGAGCCTAATAGAAGACTATAGGCTTCTGCTTTGTTATTTGTAGTTTCTCCTAGGCCTCATTCGTAGGTGACGATCTCTTTCCCATCTGGATCACTTATTGCTCCTCTTGCTCCTGCTTTCCCTGGATTGTTTTTCGATGCCCCATTGAAAAAAAGACTGAATCTATTTTTTTTTTTCTCCAGTCTTCAAGTTCTTTTTCACTCATCCTTAGTTTCCAATTTCTTGCTGTAGGAGCTTTCTTTGGTCCTGCTTTCCCAGTGTTTTCCAATATAGCTTTGCCAATCTAATCTCTCTCCTCTTGCTGAAGATTGTTGTGATCCACTGCTGACATCCCTTTAGTGCTTAAAATGTCTGAGACTAAACCCCATGTTTTTGATAAGATTTTACCTGTTCTTGGCTTTTGGTCTTTGAAGATACTTTTATTTCTAGTTAGCCGAATCTGCCAACACAATACTGCCGAAAGGCATTTCCAGAGCCTGATTATTGTAGGTTTTTTTTTGTAGAGTAAGGGTAATTCTTCTCCCATGCTTTATAAAACTCTTAGAAAGTGTTTGTGAAGTTTAAATTGATTTCTAGCGGGCTTGTAATTTGCTTCCAACATTCTCTGGCTATCCTGCATTCCAAGAAGAGATGCTGGATGGACTCTTCCTCTATCAAGCACATGGAGCACCTAGATGGACCCTGAATTCCTTTTTTTTAAAGTTTTCAGTAGTTAGTATAAATGCTTTGATTTTAGGGAGACATTCAGTTTTCCAAACCACATTCCAGAGGCTCCACTCCTGATGGTTTTGTTGATCTTGAAGTGCTTTGTACCTTGTTTTAATCGTGTATCCTCCTTCACTTGGATCCCAAACATAATCGTCCTCTTCCTCGATGCTCATGGGCGCTGTCCCTTTGAGGTGATGCTTTAATTTCTCCCATTGTCCTTTTAAGTTTAAGGGGATTGTTGTGATTTGCCACTCATGCCAAGTTTGCTGATCTCATGTTGTAATTGAATGAAGAGTGTTCAACCCTCTTTCTGCCATTCATATTTGTATGCCAAGGAGGTCTCGTTGAAGGTTTAGGGGCTCTTTTCCCATTATTCTGTCATCCCAGATTGACACCGATTTCCCATTTCCTGGAGTTTTAGATATATGATTCCTGATTGAGGGGATTATTTTCTTTACTAGTTTCCTAACTTGCGCGCAAGGCCTCATAAAAATGATGTCTGTCAATAACTTTGTTCTGGTTTGGTTCAAGTATTTTGTGGCGAGGACTTTTTTCCATCAACTTTCCCTTATGGTTATCATTTTCCATATTATTTTTATCCCTAGTGCAACGTTCATTAAGCCTGGTAGATGTATGGATAGACCTCCCTGTTCATACGGTAGTGTGACTTGGTTCCACTTTACCAGGCTGAACTTTTTGTTCTCTTGCTTTCCTCCTTGCCAGAGAAAGCTTCTTATGAATATTTCCATTTGCTTGTGAGCGCTTGCTGGAGCCAAAATAATCGCATACTGATATATTGGGAAAGCTGAAGTGCCTTAATCATAATCACCATGCCTACCATATTGAGCCACATCACACCACATTTTTGTATTTTGTTCTTCATTTTTCCAACATGTTTGCTCCATACTTCAGCTTTCACATTCTCCTTGGCTATTGGAAATCGTAGGTAGGTGAAGTGCGTCCATCTTGCTTGTGTTGGAATCTCAAGGATTTGTGAGATGTTCAACATTATTCTTAGAGGAGTGTTCCAACCATATATTCTATATTTCAAATTATTTAAAAGCCCTCCGGATACCTGAAGAAAGTCATTTAAGACTTTTTAAAATCTTCTTGCTTGATGCCCCTCCCAATAAAAGGGTGTCATCAACAAAAAGAGAATGATTGATATTTTTGACTCCTTTTGCAATTTGGATACCTGTGTTTTTTCTTCTTTGATTTTCCAATGCTACACTTAGCGTTTCAGCCATTATAATATATAGAAATGGTGATAGAGGACATCTTTGTCTCAACCCTCTTGAGCTCTGAAAAAAGTTGCTGGGTCTTCCATTTATTAGAGGCGCTATCCAAGGGGTTGAGATGCAAGCCTGTATGGTCTCGATTATGTCTTGAGAAAACCCAAATTTTTTAAGAACTGCTGTTAGATGTGTGTGGCTGACTCTATCAAAAGCATTTGCCATGTCTAGTTTTATAATAATTCCTTTCTCTTTTCTTCAAATGCTAGTATGAATTGCTTCTTGACCAATAATCACATTGTCAATATTTGCCTGTTAGGGAGAAAACCGCCCTGATTTTCAGAGATTACTTAAGTTATAACTCTCTTGATTCTATTGGCTATTATTTTTGTGATAATTTTGTAGGAGTTGCAGAGAGATATTGGTCTATATCTGTTGAAAGTTGTTGGATTGGAATCCTTTGGAATTAGAGCTAAATAAGATGATTTGGTATTTCCTCCCAATTTTTTTTTTGAATACATTTTTTGTCATTCTCATGAAATCTTTTTTTATGACATTCGAATGCTGCCTATAAAAGGCGATTGTGAACCCACCTGGCCCCGGAGCCTTGTCTGGATGAAGACTCCATATAGCTGCCAACACTTCTTCTTCAGAGATTTCTTTGTTTATTTCTGAATTTTGTTCATCACTTATTTTTTTGGATGTGTTGTAGAAAATCCTCATGATTTGCTCGCTGTTCATATGCTGTTAATAGATCTTTGAAGTGGTTATGGGCTGCTTTTTTTAGTTCCTCCACTCCCTTTATTTAATGCCCATCAACTTTAATTTGGTCTATCTGATTTCTGGTTCTAATTTTCATTGTATTGTGAAAGAAGACAATGTTTTTGTCCCCTGCTTTCAGCCAAAGGCATCTAGATTTCAATCTGAGCTCTTCTTCTTCCTTTCTATTTTGTCTGTATATTTCCCAAAATAATTCCTTTTCTTTCAAGTAATCTTGCTTATCCTCCTCTTTGTTTTCCTTTTCTTCTTGCATGCTGTCATTTTCTTTTGCAGCTCTATTTTCCTTTCTTTTTTTTTTTTAATTTCATTCTCTCTTGCCCATATTTTTAGCTTTATTCTCAAATTTTTTAATTTTGTTTCCCATACATAATGGGGTGATCCTGTAATGTTTTGTGCGCATCCCTCTTTGGTTTGACTTCTGAAATCTTCATTGCTATCCCAGATTGAGTTGTATCTAAAAGGAAGAGGAGCTTGATTGTCTGTTTTGCCCAAAACGAGTGCTACTAATTTATGATCGGAAGTTGTTGTATGTATAATTTTGGATTTGACAGAGGTGTATTCAGATGCTATGTTTTCTTGAACTAAAACTCTATCCAACCTCTCCTTTATATTACTCTTACCCACTCTCTTATTGCTCCATGTGTATTTCCCATTGCTTGGCGGGATGTCAATTAGATTGTGCTGCTCCATTAATTCTTCCAGGGCTTCTCTTGACGGATCTGCATGATAAGTCCCTCCAAATTTTTCTTCTATCTTTCTAACCAAGTTTAGATCACCTTCCAAAATTATTTTCCCATTTTGACTTTCTGTTGGTACTTCTTTTACTGAGTTCCAACATTGTTCTTTTTCTTTATAATGATTTGGAGCATATATGTTGATGAGGTTGTAATTTTCCTTTGTGTTGAGATCCTTTAAATCCGTTTTGATCCAATGCTTACCGATTTTTTGATTCGTCATTTCCCATTTCCCTTTTTTCCAAAGGGTGCAAATTCCTCCTGAGGCTCTTGTTGCTTTAAGCGCTAATCTTTCATAATTTTTTTTTATTTTTGTATCATTTTTCTAGTTTCTTGACTGTTTGTTTTGGTCTCCTAGATCATGAAAATGTTTGGCACTTCTTTCATTAGGATGTCTCTTGCTGCATTAACTTTGTAGGTTGTACCCAGACCACGACAGTTCCAAGAGACCACTATCATTATTTATTGGTTTGTTGGTGCACGATGCCGCTCCCTCTCTGCTGATTTTTCTCATTGTTTCCTGTGTTTTTCCCAAGGAAGGAGTCCATTGGTTGCTAAGTACGAGAGCCATTTCTTTAGCAGCTTCTTTATCCCTTATTTCCTTGTTCATTGATTTGTAGAGTCTCTTTGGATTGATTTCTAGTTAAGATACGATCTACTGATGGGGGGGAGGGGGCGACGAACAAGGGTTTGGAGGAATGGAGGACAAGATAAGGGGGTTATGGGAATGTGATGGGGATCGGGGTGAGGGAGGATCTGGAGTGTTTTCCAGTGGCCCAAAGGGGTTCTAGTTTGTGAGGTGTGTGGGGGGAGGGCAGCGGAAGGAGATGGTGAGGAAGTTTCATTTGATATTTGGGGCTGCAAAGATGGTGGGGGAGGTTGCTTGTTGGTGGGTTTCTTCCTTTTTACTTGCTCCCATTTATTTTCTTGTTCCTCAACACTTTCACTTTCTCTTTTTTTAGGACATCTATTTGCAAAATGACCATATTCGTGACATACCTTGCATTTGAATGGAATCTGCTCATAGTACAGCTACTGTATATGCGTCCATTGGTCGACCTTGATTTTTATCGCTTCGAAAAGCAAGCCGAATAGTCTAAGAGAGGAAGCCTGCCCAAGCGAAGGAAAGAAGAAGCCTCTAACATCCTCAAACCTGTCACACCTGTGAAATGTACATTCGATTACAGTAGGCCAAGAATTGCAATCAAGGAGGTCGAGAATTTTAGACAAGTATTTCAGGGTTGAAGGTCGAAGTTGAAGAAGATTGACTTGGTCTTGGAGAAGTTTTTCGTCAAGGGTATAGGTCTTGGAATTAGTCAATTGAAGAGTCTATAAGAAGAAGAATTCAGTGTTGGCTTTAATAGATGCGCTAGCATCTATTGTTTTCCATAATTCCCAGTCAATAATGGAGAAGTTTGACTTGGTCTTGGAGAAGTTTTTCGTCAAGGGTATAGGTCTTGGAATTAGTCAATTGAAGAGTCTATAAGAAGAAGAATTCAGTGTTGGCTTTAATAGATGCGCTAGCATCTATTGTTTTCCATAATTCCCAGTCAATAATGGAGGCTAGTTTGACATGGAGATCGAATGCTTGTTTTGATAGGTTATTTAGTATACTTGTTGAGAAATCTAGGGGCAGTTAGATTAGGTGATTTCTCTTACTTTGATAACTGCTTGTGATGTATTTTTACTTAACTTGATTAGCTTCTCCTTATACTTGATTATTATTAGTGTTCTTTATCATCAAATAACTACCAAACAATAAAATCAATGAGACAATAGGACACAAGATGTAGGCGATCAGCCAGGGCCAAACCTCTCCAACTGAGAGAAAAACCCACAATAATTCTTCTCTTCTTATAGAACTTCAATTGACAAATTCCAAGACCTATGACCCTTGACCAAGACCCTCCAAAACCAAGTCAAACCTTGATTCCAACAACTTCTGCAATTTCAACTTGCCCAATTGTTCCTTCTGGACCTTTGACCTACCCAACAAACTCATTTGCAACTTTGACCTGCCCAACACATTCTTTTGCTACTACCCAACAAACTCATTTGCAACTTTGACCCGCCCAACACATTCTTTTGCTACTTCAACCTGCGCAACACATTCTTCTGCAACTTTGACTAGCCCAACACATTCTAGTTCAACTTCGATCTGCCCAACACATTCTTTTGCCCAACAAATTCTTTTGCCCAACAAATGTAGAAACCCTAACATGAGATAGAGAGAGGGGCTTACAAAGTTTGATCTAGTTCTTCTTCTCCTTCTTCATCCTTCTCCAACTTCTATCTTGAGGAGATCGAACTTACTTGAGTGTGAGAGTGTATGCTCCAAATGAGGTCGAGGTTTTCTTTATATAGGCTTCACACAGGGTCGAATTGTTTCCTTAGGCTGACTAGAAGTTTCCTTAGGCTGACTTGAACTTTGTGCCATGACGAGGTCTTGGAGGGTCTTTTGACTTGATTATGATTCAATAAATTTTTCTTTACACTATGTAACATGCCCAAATGGGTCATTCATACATGACAACGACTCAATGACTTTATATCAAACCTAGAAGCACTCAATGGGTGCTTTGACCTATAATAAATTCTCTTGAGCATGAAACCCATGCCTCAAGACTTACAATAATAAATTTATTTTTCTCTTTTCATAAAATCATGATTACATCTGTCATTATGAAGACCAAACCTAGTTACACTTTTCAACACTTCTTAATTTTTTAATTTCTCTGCGTAGAAGGTAAGCTTCAAATTTCTTGAATGCTACAAAGTTAAATTGATTTCTGAGTTTATGTTGAACCCTAACAAATTTTGGATAAATCTTATGGTCTCTGTAGTTTTTTAGGAAATCAAGACGAATATATATATGTATATATATTATTTTCAATTATTATAACTCATTATTTCTCAACTTATATTAATATTTAAATCTACATATTAAAATTAATTAATTAATTATATTTAAAATCTTTTTTATACTTTTATTATATATTTACATTTTCCTTAGTCGGCTCTAAATATCTCCTTGACATACCTATCCATTATAAGGCGATTGCACAAGGTATAGGTATATTATTTTCAATAACCATACAAGTGTAGGGTGACCAAGACAACCTTTACATTATATACATGAATGTATCATGACTGAGACCATTAGCACACTATCTACATACTTTTCAAGATGAACGGGGTCATCACAACAACCACACCACTCCAGAACTCTTGTGTACGTGTTCTGAGGCCAAGTATTGAGATGTTCCGGGGATAAGTTTTGAAATAAATTAGTTGCAGATCATGAGGTTTTCCTGAGCTACTGAGCATATACTAGTGGAATTCTTGTGAAACTCTTTGAAGCAGGCTGCAAACCCTGAGCCATGACCTCTTGGTGTCCAAAGGACCAAAATCCCACAAGGTCTGAGACGCCTAAGGTTAATAATTCGAGACAGAGCGAGACCATTGGAAGCGTTCGTGGGTTCCTGAAGCAGACTGAGCAATTTTGAGTATCAAATTATCATTTGCTACTCCTATAACAAATACGTAAGACTCTCTAAAGCCAATTCCACATTTCCGAACCCTGAAACAGAGTGCTAGTCTTCAGGAAATGCAAAGGTTCTAATTTGTAGTAGACCCAAGATTGCTGACGTGGTCAAAGGCAGAAAGTGGAAATACAGGGCTGAGGTAATTAGTACATTTAATCTTGTGTAGTGTTTTACCAGCTTTAAACCAGATTTTCTGTGGTACTGTTGAGTTTACTAGGGTTTATCTAGAGCCACATCTATTGTATGGGTTATATGCAAATCGGATTCCTGTGGTACTGTTGGATTTACTAGGGTTTGTTTGGAGCTACATTAATTTCATTGGTTAATGGAATTTATGGGTTATACTGTTGGGTATATCTCATATTGGAATCAATATTATTCATTGAAGATTATATTTTTTCAATTTGTTTTGAGTTGAATTGTCTGTACAAAAACCAGTGTTGAAAATATCGGTATCGACAAAATATCGGCAAGGGTCCAGAAAACATCTTATCGGCAATATTGGCGAAAATATCGGCAAATATCGATAAGCATGAAAAATGCATAATATATTCATTTTTTTTTCTTCAGATTTCTAAACATATAAAGCAATAACAATATGAACTAAACACATTGGCACATAAATATGAAGAAAGCACTGATATATATGATGTCAATTAGAAATGATACATCAAACTTCAAAGGCGATACCAAATCTTGCTGATCCCTGATAATTGTCCAATCAAGGACTCAAACAAATTAACATCACATATCCGACTGATCCCTGATAATTGTCCAATCAAGGACTCAAACAAAATAACATCACATATATAAAACTTTAAAGGTATTTCATCATCATGAGTTATAAACTTATATATAGCAAAAGTTGCAAAACAATTAAAACTAGTAGCGATCTATCTGAGACCATTGGTCTCTCCCTAGCAGCTTTCTTTCTGTTTTGTTCAACAATTGCTTCAAGGGCTTTTTGTATAACCTCCGCACTAGAAACTATACAAGGCATTACATCTGCATCATGTGCAGGGAGTCTAGCCAGATGGTATTTCAATCGTGTAACCCCTCCTGACATCTTTGTCCCGCACAATTTGCATGATATATATGCCCGATTTTCCCCACCAATAGCCTCCCCATACTCCCAAAATGGGTCCAAGACTTTTGGCATATTTGACATTTGTAGTGAACTAATTTAAACCTAGGGCACAAAAAAAACAAGAAATTGGCATTAAACACCCCAACACAAAAAAAAGAAGTAATAACCACCTCATTTAAAAAAAAACTACATTATTTGCATTTTGCAATGTGAATGAAAAATGGCAATAAGAGGTTGCACAAGAAAGTTGAAAAAGAAATGAAGCTTGTTGTCCAAATATGGATAAAACCCTTGCATTGGCTCATGGGCATGAAAAAAACAAACAAACAAAATGTTGGTAGGCAAAGAGGCAAGCAAGCATAACCCTAAATCTATGAAAAAATCATTAACATAGAGGTTTTTAAGAACATACCTGTTAATGGAAGAAATGAAATTTGTCTCACTGTTCTTCAATCTTTGATCCACAAAAAATCTTAGTTGTTGGTGATAATCGTTGTTTGATCCTCAAACCCTCTTTGACAACGATCACAAAACTCTTCCCCTTCCTTCTCCAACACTTAGAAAAAAAAATGAAGAAAAAATTGATTTTCTCTTCTTCTAGCTGCGACATAACATGCCCGACGATATTTTTTGTTGTCTCGCGATATTTTGCCGAGATATCGGTGATATCTTGGAAATATCGCGATATTTTCGGGAGCCAAAATATTGCGATATTTTCTCGGCGATATTTTGGCTCATCGAAAATATCGCGATATTTCCGATATTTGGGCGATATATCGCCGATATTATCATCACTGACAAAAACAAAAGAATTTTTTGAAACCATAGTTATTGAAGGAAAACCTAAGGAAAAATTTCCTTATAATATTACACAAAGTTGCATCAAACTCTCTGAAAATTGAGTACTTCATGATTGATCCAAGCATAATGGGATGATACCACTTCATCAGAGATAGGGAGTGGGAGCGAAAACGGGTGCGGGAGCGACATTTTTAGAAGATCCCAGTTTGGGAGTGAATCCTGGAGCGTTTTTTATAATATATATATTTTCTATATTTTGATGCATATATGTCAACAAAAACATGTAGAATGATGAATTAGATATAAAAAACATAAAAAAGAATAGATTGAACAGTATACCAACAATCATCTAGAAGTTATAATCTTCACCAACCACGTCCACAAGTTAGTAACATAGTAACATACAACATATTGAGTCTCATGATTCATCAATCTTAAAGTTTCAAGCTTTCAAAATTCAGTATATAACATTTATCATCATTGATCACCAAAGTTGTACTTGTTAGCTAAGTGTAACCATTACAACAACTAATATCTAACATGAAATGAAATGTTATAAAATGAAATGAAACGAAACAACTTTCAACTTTCATGAAGCATGATATTCATAATTCATTACTAATGAGTTATAATTGCCAACTTCAAACTTAAATTGTCATATATTGTTTAAGAAAATATCATAATAAATATGAAAGAGTCAATAGTTATAAAAACTACTAGAAACCAGAAAAGACAAGTAAATCTATTATCTATTGCTTATGCTTGGGCCTCTTGCCACCACAAGAAATGTCTAATTTTTTAGTTTTGTTGGAAAATCAGGTTCTTTGTCATTAATATCACCCTCTAAGCATTAATATCCAGAGGTATCTTTGTCATTACCTTTGTATCTATATAGGGATCTTTGTCATTAATATCACCCTCTAAGCATTAACATAAGATAGAAAAAGCATAGCATGTCAAGTCAAAATTTTGTTTGAGTGATGCGTACATTTTTAGGAGGGTCATGATAGAGGAGTTCGACAACCAATGTCACTAACGTCAAGGAACATAGAGGGGTTGGTGCTCTTGATTAAATACGAGTTCCATACCCTAATACATAACAAAATTCAATGAAAACATAGCAATCCCTCAATCCTGAAAAACTGATAAGTCTGCTGGATTTTGAATAAAATCTAAAATTCTACTTTCTCCATATGAAATCCAATGAGGTCGGAACCACTTTCAAACATGCTGAGTCATTTTATGGTAATGTTAAAAATTTAAGTAAAAGTGACATTCTCCTTGATCTTCATTTTCATCCTAACATTCTCCTTAATCTTCATTTTCATTCTTTTACTTTAAGAATTTAACATTACCATGAATCGCATATCAATACTAGGGCCATAGGCTTGATCATTAAGCTGCCCCACTTAACACTGATTTGTTTCTTTGAAAAAAATTGCATTTGGAACATTACCGCAATTTTTTTTTTTTGGAAAAAAGTCTAAACACTCTCGAAAATGCTCCCAAAAAGGCAAGGAGTGTTTTTTTTAAGGGAGCGCGCTCCCGAGGCGCTCTGGAGCCGCTCCCGCTTGGAGCGCGAATTGGGAGCAGGAGCGAGAAGGGGGGGGGGGGGGGCTCCCCGCGGCAACACTGTTTTTGCAAAAGGAAAAATTTTGCAGATGTTTAGAAGCAGCATGCTTGTAGAGGGATAACCTTTTTTTAGTAAGAGGGAGTGGCCAGAAAATGTGCCTCAGAATAGTCTTCTACATCAAGGAATTTAGACTTCTGTGAATCCATAATCTAGATTGTGGAATAATTTCGGCAAACTCCACATAACAAATCATTGTCACGCGTTTCGAACCAACCAGTGTGGTTCATCGTCAGGACGATGAACCACACTGGTTGGTTCGAAACGCGTCGACAAATGATTTGTTATGTGATTTTGCCGAAATTATTCTCACAATCTAGTGTTCTACATCACTGTGCACATGTGGCTGATCTGGGTACTTTTCTATTACAGCAGTATCACATAGCAAATCACTCAGCATTGATTTTTGTGCTGTATGGTGCTAAGTAGCCGGATTCGTTAGGGAGGGGCCACGTGTCCGAATCCGGCGTGTCAGACACGATTTGCCCAAAAAACGTGTCCAAAAAACATGACACGTCGAATCCTATCGGGACACGTCGAATCCTGAGCATGTCTTGAAAATTGCCAACGTGTTCTGATTTTGGACTGCGTGTCCTGCTTTCGAGGACTCGTTTAGCGGCAAAGTGACTTCCACGAGCTAGAAAAGGCCGCATTTGCTCATTATAGTCACGCTGTTCATCATTTGGCAAGCATTGTTTGAGCTGTTTGTGAGTGGAGAAGGGTTTGGAGCAAGGAGCTAAGGGAGTAGAGCGTTCAGCAAGGAGATTCAAGCACCAGGTAAGTGGATTTCAGCTCCATTTTTTTGCATTTCTTTATTCTATTACAACAGTTTGTATATGATTTTTTGTTTACAAATTTGTGCATGTTTTGTTCATTTCTTTTACAGTATTTATGGCTCAATCAAAGGTAGTAGTTAGGGGGCAAAGGAAGGGCAAGAATGTCTCCATTGGAGAAATATGTCACAAGAGAGGATGGGACAAACACCAAGGGAAAGGGAGGAGGCAATGTGCAATGGAGATGCAACTTTTGTCACATTTCTTTCAAAAGCACATATTATCGTGTGAAAGCACATTCGTTGGCTTTACCGAGTTGTGGGATTGGAGCTTGTAAAGCTGTTTCTTTACAAAAGAGAAAATAATTGGAAAAGGAGTCCATTGTTGGTATGGAAAATGTGGCTTCAAAATAAAAAAACCCAAGAATGAAGACCCCCTTCCATTTTTGAGGAAAGCCACCACCAAATTTCCATTTGAGAGTTCTACTTCTACTGGGGGACAAGCAGCAAAAAGAAGAGCACTTGGTCCAATGGACAAGATTTTCCAAAAAGAGAGACGAGAAGAGCTTGATCTCACCATTGCCTTCTTCTTCTATCAAAACTTCATATCATTTAATGTTGCACGTTCACCTTTATTTGTTGAGATGTGCCAAGCTCTAACTCAAGGGCTCCAGCAGGGTATGTGCCTCCTGGGTCAGAAAAGCTGAGAACCACATTGTTGACGAAGGCAAAAAAAGAGGTGCAAAAAATGCTTGAGCCTATTGTGGCAACATGGCCAACATCTGGGGTTAGCATTGTTTCTGATGGATGGACAGATCCAGCACGACACCCAATCATCAACTTCATGGTGTCTTCCTTGAGTGATCCAGTTTTCAGAAAGCAGTGGATACACTTGGAGAATACAAGGATGCACGATTTATTGGTGAGTTATTTATTAAAGTTGTTGAAGATGTAGGTGTTGATTCTTGTGTGCAAATCATTACAGATAATGCACCTGTTTGCAAGGCTGCTGGCATGACTGTGAAAGCTAAATATCCACAAGTGTTTTGGACACCTTGCATTGTCCATTCATTGAACTTACCACTGAAATCCATTGCTTATGATGTGCTTTGGATTGGAAGCATTATTGAGGATGCAAGACATAACCGTAACTTTGTGCAAAATCATACAAATGCCCTCACTATCTATAAGGAGTACACCAATCTATCATTGTTGAAGATTGTTGATACACGGTTTGCCTCTTCATTCATGATGTTGAAGAGGTTGAGGGAGGTCAAGGCCGCTCTTGGGTCCATG